>JAABOM020031173.1:0-17381 GCA_011800125.2 Solanum clarkiae
ATATAAGTTATTATTGAGAGTTGAATTGAATGGAAATAGTCTACATTTGTTTGTCGAGTATTTCGATTAATAAGTCGTAATTTTAATTTATAAAGAGCTAAAAATATGTTATATTTACTTTGATAGATATTGATCTACGGATTTGTCAAGTGTATTCAAGAAGATGATCAAGAAGTCACAAGTCATTCAATTCAGCCTCCATAACCTGTAGAATCACATTGGCCTATAATACCATTATGGTGATTGCACCTTACATATTTAAAAATAGTTGAGCTTAATTTAATATCACATTTTGAATTTTATTGTTTATTTAATTTTATCTTTGTTAATTATTTTTGTACTTTAATTCATTATAGGGCACTTGGAAAGAAAACCACACTAGCACAAGCAAAAAGTCTTGCGATGCCAGAAGGGAGTAGTGCAAGCATCCGTAGAAAACCTTATAGATCTCAAAGAATAACAACGAACTATAACATAGTGCTTCTAAAAGCACAAAGGAAGGGAACAACAATGAAGACCTCATTTTCAAAAAGAAAAAAAGCTACTCCATGAGTGTCTACGTTTATTCTTCCAATCAGAAAGCTATAATTATATTATAGAGGCTTAGATTAATTTACGAATGAATTGAATGTTTTGTTTGCATTGGAGAATGATTATTTCTATTTATAACCTTCTGACTATATTATTTATGAGATTTTAAAAATCATGAGTGAGTTAAGAGTTTAAGTTTATGGGATTTTAAATTATAACACCGTTTGCTTATTTACTTATTTTGGATGGATAAATGATATATATGAAGTGAACTTTTTCACATAAATATAGGGTTTGTTCCATAAAGGTATTGTTTTTTCTTGAACTCACAAGTTCAAATGCAAAATATTTCTTCATGGAATCATAATATTGTATAAAATTTTATTTTATCATTAAATAGAGTTTCAACAAATACTTTTACATTTATAGTATATAAATTTGTATTTAGCCTTATTATTAAAAGTAATGCGGAAAAATTAATTACAATATTTTTAGCATCAAATTGCAATAGTTGATATGTAACTTGTCAACTTAAGAAAAAAAGATGCCCTATAAATGCTTATATACTAGTATATTTTTTCGTCATTATTTCAAAGTTTACGTAATAATATTTCTTTCTCTACATGCAATTTAACAAAGTAATAAATACAAATTGTTTAGGCCTCAATTTCCAAAAGTTGCCGAAGAGAAAGCCATATGCATACATGAACATATATTAGCAAGATTTGAATTAGGAAACATAAAGGAAAGAAATACTCTTATTCAACCTACTTATATAAAAGATTAGAATATTTAAGTTGATTTATAATTAGAAAATACTTCTTATAGCTAGCATTATATCATGTTATACCTCCCCCCGTCTCCGTCCACTTTCAGAATTTTAATCTATATGATGTAGTTTGACTTGACCAATATTTTAAGAAGTAAATAAAGTCTGGTAAAATCTGTTATCTCCCCCTTTGCTCTCAAGGCCCTCTCTCTAAATTTAGCGATGAATTTCCTCCACTAGGCTGTAAGCATATACCTTTACTCAGTTAAGGAATTACTACCCATAAGAACATCTTAAACTCTTTTGTTATGCTATAGTCACATACATATTACTAACCACTCAGACTCTTTTCAACGATATCATTCTTAGTTCCTTCATGTCTCTATGGAAAACTATCTATAATTGCTATTCTTATGGCGTACATAACCACTTTCCACAACTCTTATAATCTAACCTCCTTTTTTTGCCTGCAGATTCTCAATATCTCTGCTGTCAGAAACTCATTTATATAAGACTTAGACTATAATGGAAAAAATCATCATCATCTATCCATACGCCCCAATCAACTTAGTTGCTCGGGATGACAAGAAATACTTACATCAGCCTACTCCACATTGACAACCCAAATATACTATCTAGATTCTTATAGCAATCATAGCTTAGAATTTCATGCATCTTTACACAATCATGTGTACACATCTCAAGTCTTTTCTTATCTATTGAGCTATCCTCGTTTCACTCATCTTACCTAAGGGGCACTTGTACCTTGCCCATAGCATCACTTTCCTTCCAACTCAGTACCACTCACCTATCTAGTCAGATCTCCTTATCTGACCAAAGCTCATAACTTAATAAATATCATGAACTGTTACTTAAAATTCAAAAGTCTAGTTTTGATCTATCACTTCAAAGGTGCTCTGTTTCCCCCTTTTCAACATCTACATTTCACCCTCAATAGTATGAATACTATAACACATCAGCATAAACTTCCTTCTAGTTTGAGCACGCTCTATCGCATCCTGACACTAACTCTCTCTCTCTCTCTCTCTCTCTCTCTCTCTCTCTCTCTCTCTCTCTCTCTCTCTCTCTCTCTATACCTTATCATAACAAGCATAGGGTACTCATTACCTTTTCATCAAACTTATGGAAATCAACTCGTCGTCCCATTACTTACCTAATAGGTATATATCTCTGATTACAATCCCCAATCAACTATCACTCTCACTTTCTCATCCTCTTCTTTCTATCTTCATCACTCTAGTTTCGGAATGACAACTCTAATCAGGGTGGTATAAGACTTCACATCTTACTCTTAGATGGTAACATTAAACTCTCTTTAAAGACATAAGTTTCTCTCTCATGGGTAACATCAAGAGATAGTTTTGAAAAAAGGGTTTTGGGTACATCTACAACTAACTCAAGTGCACAATTCATATAAGTGGTGGTGCACTCCTTCTAGTTTATCAACTTGACACACTAGTCGGCTTCTCTTGAAACTGGTGTAGTCTTTCTACCATTTGGATCACTTATTGAATCTTATCTGTAAGACTGTCTCCATAATGTCGTCGATAAGGCATAGTCGAAAGGTTTAGCGCATCACACGAATCATCATAGAATTCTTAGGAAATAGCTCTATTGAACAAATTAGAATATGAAAGAAGTGAGACAATTTTTAATGTCCTATGGGCTCCTGCTTATAAAGTGTGGTCGACAACACACCCATAAACAAGACTTTACTAGACACGGCTTCATGCACTCCCTAGGGTACTTCAACTCGTGCTTTTGTACCAGGTTTGTCACGCTCGAGGAGGGTACCCTAGATGTAACCGACACTTGGAGACTATTGCTAGTCCCCAAGTGGACCACTTGGCCTCATCACATTTATTGAATCAATAAATTTAAGACAATTAGCAGAAGACAAACAGAAGTAATAGGCACATCTCATCTAGTCTCAAAATAATATTATAAAATAAAAAGACTAGTAGAAGGAAGTAACTCAACAAGTCTTAACATCAACATTCGATTCTAGTCTATAAAGCCTCTATCACTATCAAGCGGTGCCAATGACAGACCCATGGCTACCTCAAATCAAATAAAGTAATGCTAATCAAGTCTGACTATAAAACAAGATGAAATAAAGGTAATAAATCCTCTGAAGTAAGGCACACTCACCAATTAGTTGAACATTTCAGATTGTCAGGCTTCGGGAGGGTACCCTAGACGTAACCAACACTCAGAGACTATTGCGAGTCCCTAAGCGAAATACTTAGCCTCATCACATTCATTCATTCATACATTCTACTATTAGTGAAAGACATAAAAGAATAAATAGGCACATCATCATCTAGTCTCAAAATAATATTACAATAAAAGAGGCTAGTAGGAAGAACAAGCTCACAATTTTACATCAACATTCGACTCTAATCTATGATGCCTCTATCACTATCAGGTGCTGCTAATGATAGAGCTATGGCTACCTCAAATAAAATAAAACTAATAAGTATCTAACTCTAAGTGAAGATGAAATAAAAGTAATGAATCCTCCGAAGTAGGGGAGGCTCACCAATTAGCTGAACATTTCAAATCTCAACAATGTGCCTGTTGACGATTTCCAAATCATATATCTCCATCAAGAAATGATGCAGTCCAAGAGAGAACATCAGTATGTGGAATGTGTACTGGTATTTAAAATAGTTGAGTAAAACCAAAACAGGTAGAATAATATAGAAACAACAATCAACATCAAGGATAGTAACAATCAACATGTCAAATGTCTATCTAAAGCAAGAATAAAGGTAGACAAGTGACCCATCAACCACTCAAATCATCAATCAAAACAGACTCATATCGGAGGCACTAGCCTCAAAGGAACTCAACTCAACCTATCTCATCACATTCATCTCAACTCAGGTTACTCAGTTTGAGAACTTTCTGGGAGTTTCTCAGACCTACACCCATCACTTATGAGCCGGTGATGGTACAACAAAGCGATGTTTTTGCAGCATCCGCCCAGCACCTTGTCGAGGTAGAAGGACATATATCTGTGACTTTCTAATAGCATCAAGTCCTCTTTTGGGACTGAGGAAACATCCATTTTTCATGGTCCAATCCTCTCCGACGCTTGCCACGTAGTTAATGAGTGCTAGTGGGACTCACTCCTACTCATTTCAGTGCTCAATACTCCTCCCAAGGCTCAACATGCTCATAAGCTATCAAACATTCATGATTTCCCATCATTTTGTCTTTTTCGGACAGCGAACATCAACTCATCTCATTAACCATCAACTCAATGGATTAGGAACATTCTTTTAATATTAAGTTCAACTTCTTTAAGACTCTAAGGATATCAACCTCATCAACATCATTATCAGCACATTCAATTCAGGACCAGAGCCACAACAACAAGCATATTTACATCACTAAGGCTATAGACTCATCTCCTAAGTTCATTCTTGGCATACTTTCAAAAGTTAACATATAGGATTTGTACAATATCGCGTGAAAAATATTCAATTCAAGAAAACAAGTTTATGATGCTCATCAAGGTAAGAAAATATATGTAAGTAATATAGTTTTCAAGAATCTAATCAAGATAATACTGCAAGAAATCCCATATAGTGACTCATGGACTCTCAACTCATCTATGACCATCTATAGGGCACATGGCAGAATAATTTCATGCTTTTAGTTTAGCCTTACATACCTGAAAAATTAATATCACAATCGAAATTTGATGAATGATAACTTTCTTAGAGAAATTATCGATCTTGGCTGTTCTTTTAAAGGAAAAAAACTTGGAAGGACATTGGTTGAAGGAATTCTCTATAATTCTTGAATTCTTGACTAAGAATCTTTAGAGTTTTTGATGAAGAACCCTAATTCTTGAAAAAGAAGAATCAAGAAATCCTTTCTTGGGATTCTTGAATTCGTTATTTTCACACCCAAAGTCCCATTAAGTTGAACAGGCACCCATTGCCGATAAGGCTTCGGAGAACCAACCTGTATATATGTACTTTCTATACATATAATAAGGGGTTCTATGTTCAATATGATTTCAAGAAAGTAAATAGTAATAACAAGCCAAAATGAAATGCATATGACTAGGCTGTTAGGGCCATGTTGTCTAAAGTACGAGACATCACCATATATTAATTTATATAGTCTAAAAAACCTCAAGATTTGGAAAATTATCTGATAAGGGTTGAGACAGGCCCCGCCTCAACTAACGATAAAATACAAAAATATAATCTCTAGACACACAAAGCTCTGAAGCAACCTGGAGCTTGGTAAGAACAGTTGGATATCTTGACCTACTGGGGAGAGCTACTAGTACATGTACCTTCACATGTAATGCAGGTCCCTTGTAAGGACGTCATTACGAGATTATTTACTGAATATGTAAGGCAGAAAATACTGTATATGAAGTAGCAACTCAAACGAAACTATGCACTGGTGTAAGGATAACAATCTGATTTTTATTCAAGTTAAATGACTTGAGTGAGATGCTTATAAGCCCCTTTTAAAGGAGCACTTGTCCGACTCACTTTTGCATTACAAACCTTATTTTATCAAGTGAATAGTGTACCATTTACCCCTTTCACTTGGGCCTTAAGGGGCATCAAATCGATGGGCCTTTTCTACCCATTTTTCTGCTTTCTCTTTAGTTAGCTTGGGCCTAAATTATTAAATGAATTGTGATGTATTTGGGCTCTTTATATATTCTTCTTGGGATGAAAATATAGTCCATTTATTATGCTAAAACATAGGCTAAAGTTATACCCTTAAAACGGACTTTATTCATAATCGAACTTAGACAAATTCGACATCGGGCCTCGTCTCTGTCTAGCTAGAAAATTTAAGCTAAGCAAGTAGGTGAAACACCTGCTAGCTTCCTAAGTCCTATAAGCAACTCACTTCTCTCACTTTATTAAAGGCCGCAAACTCCTCAATTTGACTTAAAACTTATATACACTCGACCCTCTTGTGCATTAGACGTACATAACACCCTTTATTTGATATTCAAGCACTTCTAAAAATAGGCACTAATTTAACCAAGCCATATCATATTTCATGTGCATAGAACTAGCACATGTAAGGTATGGTGTGTTACATCCTCCCTTCCTTAGGAACATTTATCCTCGAATATCAGCATAATTAGATAACTTAACCATGTTTAATGCAATAAACGTTCAAACACACGTACCTATTAAGGCCCCAATTCTGGATGTTGCACTTCCTCCTTAGCTTCAAATAAGTGAGCGTGTTTTGATTTATCGCGTCCTCAGTCTGCCATGTTATCTCTCCTGCCTGCTGGTTCCTCCAAAGTACTCTTACTAAAGCTATTTCTTTATTCCTTAGCTTCTTAACTCTACGATCAAGAATAGGAATAGGTACCTCTTCAAAGGTGAGATCTTTTGTAACCTGCACATCTTCAATAGGAGTGATACGGGATGGGTCACTATACATTTTCGAAGCATTGAGACATGAAAAACTAGATGAACCATTGAAAGCTCTTGGGGTAGCTCTAATTCATATGTAACCTGCCTGAGCCTCTTAATAATTTTATATGGCTCTATGTAACATAGGCTTAGTTTTCCCTTCTTACCGAATCTCATAACACCCTTCATTGGGGATACCTTTAAGAATACCCAATCCCATACTCAAAATTCCATTCCTCTTCTTCTAGCATCCGCATATGATTTTTGAAGACTTTGGGCTGTTTCTAGCCGCTGCTGTATTACCCTAACTTTTCTCATGGCTTAGTGTACTAGATCTAGCTTGTTGTACTAGATATGGCCCAACAAGGTGGTTTCACCCACTTCAAACCATCCAATTGGCGACCTACATTTCCTTCCATACACAGCTTCGTAAGGTGCCATCTTGATGTTCGAGTTGTAGCTATTATTATAGGAAAATTCAATAAGTGGAAAATGATCCATCTAACTACCTTTAAAGTCTAATCCACAAGCTCGTAACATATATTCAAGTGTCTGTATAGTGATCTTCTTGATAGTCTGTCTGAGGGTGGAAAGTAGTACTCAAATTCACTTGTGTCCCTAAACTTCTTTGGAAGGATTTCCAAAAGTTTGCAGTGAATTGATCTCCCCGATCAGATATAATGGAGATTAAGACCCCATGTAGCCTGAATATCTCTTTGAGGTATAGCTTAGCATACTTTTCTGCTGCATAATCACTCTTAACTAGCAAAAAGTGTGCTAATTTTGTGAGTCTATCAACTATTACCCATATGGAGTTAAACTTCTGAAATGAGCGAGGCAACCCCGTAACAAAATCCAGTATTGATCATATCGCACTTCCATATTGGAAACTCTATACACTGCATACAGGCTCCCGGCTTTTAGTGCTCTACTTTGACCAGTTTGCATTTTGGACATCGAGCCACAAATTCTGCAAGGTCCTTTTTCATGCCTCCTCACCAAAACATTTCCTTCAGGTCTTGATACATCTTAGTTGATCTTGGATGGATGGAATATCGAGAATGATGGGCTTCTTCCATTATCCTCTTTCTTAGTTCATTGATATCAGGTACACATAATTATTTTTGCAATAAAGTACTCCATTTGGTGTAAGGTCAAAGCCCTTTATCGTACCCTGACTTATCTTGTCTTTAAGTCGTCTTAAAATAGCATCCTTGAACTATTTTTCTTCAACCTCCATTTCCAATGAAGACTCTGCAGCATTATGCACAACAACCCCTTCCTTTGGGGTTTTAAGAAGGACAACTCCCAAACTAGCTAGTTGTCGTAGATCCTTAGCCACACCTTCACTTACCACGTCCTGATTACCAATATTCATTATTTCCTTATGACTCAACGCATCGGTTACCACATTTGCTTTCCCTGGATGGTATAATATATCAAGGTCATAATCCTTTATTAGCTCTATCTATCTTCGCTAACTTAAATTTAGGTCTTTCTGCTGAAAGATGTACTGCAGGCTCTTATGATCAGTATATATGTCAATGTGAACCCCATATAGATAGTGGCACCATATTTTCAGAGCAAACACAATTATTGCTAGCTCAAGATCATATGCTGGATAGTGTTTCTCATGCGGTCGTAGTTTTCTAGAGGAATAAGCAATTACCCTACTATGTTGTATCAATACACACCAAAAGCCAACTCATAAAGCATCGAAATATACTGTATACCCCTTAGTGCCTTCTAGAAGTACTAGCACAGGTGCAGAAGTTAGCTTATTTTTCAGTCTTGGAAGCTCCTTTTACATGCATCATTCTATTGGAGCTTGGTTGCTTTATGTGTTAACTTTGTTAGAGGTGTAGAAATAGAAGAAAAATATTCAACAAACCTTCTCTAAAAACCTACCAAACCTAGGAAACTCCAAACTTTTGTGGGACACTATATGACCCAAGAATGCCACTAATTTTAGCCAAAATTCACATTTAGAAAACTTGGAATACAATTGTCAATCACGAAAAACCTGTAACACCTATTGTAAGTGATTCACATGGTCTTCTTCTGATCTTGAATAAACCAAAATGTCATCTTTAAATACTATCACAAACACATCCAAGAATGGCTTGAATACCCTGTTCATCAGATCCATAAAAACTGTGGTGCATTCGTTAGCCCAAATGACATAACAAGAAATTCAATGTGGCCATAGCATGTTCTGAAAGCAGTCTTACGCATATCTTTCTCCTTCACCCTCACTTGGTGATAACCTGATCTCAAATCAATTTTTAAAAAGCATTTGGCACCCTGTAACTGATCAAACAAATCATCAATCTTGGTGAGGGGGTACTTATTCTTAATTGTCACCATATTCAATTGTAGATAGTCGATACACATTCTCAAGGTGTCATCCTTTTTATGTACAAATAACACTGGTACACTCCAAGGGGACATACTAGGTCTTATAAAATCCTTCTCCAATAATTCTTTTAACTGTTCTTTTAATTCACGTAATTCTGCTGGGGCCATTCTATATGGAGGGACGGAACTAGGTTGAGTGCCAGGAAGTAAGTCAATACCAAAATTTTCTTCTCTTTTTGGAGGTACACCTGGAAGTTCTACAGGGAATACATCAACAAATTCATTCACCACTGCAACTGATTGAAGAGTTGGCAATTCTGCCTCCATATCCTTTACTCTAACTAAATGGCACATATACCCCTTAGATATCATCTTTCTTTCCTTAAAATAAGAGATAAACTTTACCTTTGGCGCCTCAACATTGTCTTCCCATTCAACAACTGCCTTATTTGGAAAGTGGAAGTACACTCTCTTAGTTCTGCAATCCATGGTCGCATAGCAAGAACCTAACCAATCCATACCCATTATAACATTAATTCTACACATTTCTAGCTCAGTAAGGTCAGCCAATGTGTTACGGTCACAAATAGTTACAAGACAGTCGTAATAAACCCTTCTACCCATAATAGATTCACCGGTTGGTGTAGACACTTCAAATGGTTTGTTCAAAATAATTTGGGTGTTCTCTTAAGCTTCCCAGAAACTAGTGGAGTGATATATGATAGTGTATACCAAGGGTTAATTGATAAGATGGACAATGTACCTGTGACCACATCGAGTGAATCTTCTAAATTTTGCCGACTCCCTAGTGCATAAGTGTGATTCTGGACTCCGCTAGAGTTAGATGCCCCTCTAACACCTCTACCACGGCCTATAGGTGCTTGCTGAAGCCTACTTGAGGGAGGAACAAATGATAAATATGCAACAGCTGACCTAGTAGATTGTGCTATATCACCCATACGTCTCCTCGGGCAACCTCCTATCATATGCCTGGCGCACCACACCAATAACAAACATCTGTCCAAACACAACATGTACCTGAATGACCTCTCCCATATTGATTGCAAGGCTGCGTAAGAGTCATTTGCTGGCTTGCCGAATATCCCATCATCCGTGCACCTTGTTCTTCACTTCTTGGACCAAACTGATTACTTCTAGACCCTTGGAGTTGTGCTGGAGCACTAGTTGTAGAGTAGGAGGATGATATCCTAGGCAGGCTATTAGAAAACTAAGATCTAAGTTCTCCTTGGGGTCGTGTAAATAGCCCTGTAGATCTGGCCCTCTTGGATTTCCCTCTTTCTAACTTTTGTGCCCTTCTCCTTTGCCTCTGATCCTCCAGTTTCTGTGCAAAAGCTTGCATCATTGCTATATCCATGTCTTTATTCAAGGAAGCAATGGTAATGTCTCTAAAAATATACGAATCCAATCTATCCACATATCGATGAACTCTTCTTCCATAGTTACAACTACATTAGGAGCATACCTGGCTAGGGAATTATATTGAAGGCTATACTCCCTCACACTGATATTCCCTTGGTGGAGATTTAAGAACTGATCAGCACGGGCCTCTTAGATTTCTAATGGCAGGTAATGGTCAAGAAATGTCTCTTGGAGGTGCATCTATACCCTTAGATTGCTTCCAAGCTTCATAGCACAATATAGTCACACCTTTTAATCTATAAGCTACTAGCCCAACAACTTCTTTACCACTCACATGCATAACATCTAAAGTGCATTAAATCTGATCAATAAAGTCTTGGGGATCTTCATTAGGATTTGACCCGGTGAAGGATGGAGGGTCTAAATTAAGGAAGTCATATATCCTTGTGCTAGCTACCCTATTCGCACAACCTGCACTTATAGTTGGGCCTTCCTATCTTTGACCTTCCCCAGCAGCTATATGAGTCAATGGTTAGATTGCATTTCTCTAATCCTGCACGGTAGCATAGATAGGTGGTTCTGGGGAATTTCACTACTTCCTGGTTCATCAAGAACTAGAGGAGTTGGAGATGTTTGTGACTGAGACTCATCTTGAGCCTAATTTCGTTGTCTCACCCGACTGGATATACTAACAACTACTTCTACTTCTTTCCCATTACCTTTGTTTTTTTCTGGTTTATGGCATACTTGTTGTACAAAATAATTTAGGGGTTAGACACAATCCACCTACTACACTTGGCTCTATGGCATGATCTAAAGAATGAAAAGAAAGTAACAACTCCTAAATGCCACATAGCCACCAGCTTATAATTATGGTACACAACACAACAATAAACAAGATTCTACATAGACACAACTTTGTAGACTCCCAACAATGATTTGCTCTGATACAACTTTTATCATGCCCAAAGTCCCAGTAACGCGAACTGGCACTCGTTGTCAATAAGGCTCGGGAGAACCAACCAGTATCCATGCGCTTTCTATACATATTATAAAGGGTTTTTACATTCAACATGCTTTCAAGAAAGAAAACAATAATAACAAGCCAAAAGGAAATGCATATGACTAGGCCGTTGGAGCCATATTGTCTAAAGTACGAGATATGACCACACTTTAATGTACATAGTCTAAAAAGCCTCTAGTAAGGAAAAGTATTTGATAAGGGTCGGGATAGGCCTCGCCTTGAGTAACTATATAATACAAAAGTATAAGCTTTAGACAAAAAAGCTCCTAAACAATCTGGAGCTTGGTAACAACAACTGGATATCCTGTACTCCCACTGGGGAGAGCTACTAGTACTTGTACCTACAACATGAAATGCAGGTTCCCCATAAGGGATGTCAGTATGAGATAATGTACTAAATATGTGAGGCAGGGAATACTGTATATAAAGTAGCAACTCAAATGAAACTATGCACTGGTGTAAGGATAAGAGACCACCTTTAGTTATACTATGGAATCATGTACTTTATTTTCTTTTTATTACTTTACCTTTACTGTATAATCTGTGCATAACATGTAATACAAATGACCTGCTAATCAGTGGTAAACATATATCGGGATCGGCCCCTACTAGGCTTTTCCTTTCACCCCTAGGACTACCCCACGTAATGGGATCGACCCTTGATAGGTTATTCGTCCACCCCTTGTGTTACCACCCATCAATAAGCAATATACTTTATCTTTTATTTACCTTTGAGATGATTGTTTTGGTGGTTATAATATTGGAGCTATAGGACTATAGATGTAGCATGTAACATGTAAATAATCATATAAGACAATACGACAACGAAAAGAGTACGTTACATAAATAATGAAATGCGTATGAGATGAAACAACTTATGAAATTTATTTAGCAATAAGTACCCATGTATCTTTGTATCCAAGTATGTATGCAGATTTGAAGGTGACTATGTGTGGGAGCATATGAACATGTGAAAGGGTGGAGACACGGTTAATAGTTGTATCAGAGTTGGTAAGTGCCTTTATGTGCCAAGGAGGGATCTATGTTTCATGCCAAATAATACGAAATCAAGTAGACTTACATACCTTGATATATGACTTCGTTATTACCTCGGAGTAACCTCCTTTTTCCTCAAATGCTTGTCTAAAATAGAGTACACAATAATACTGGTATTAACAGCTCAGAAACAATTGTTAGTAGCTCAATCTTATAAAGAGTAACATCTGGGCAGCAAGCTTGTATTTAGCGTCCCAAAGGCATTCTTTAAATATTTCCACTTATAATTGTATTTTCTAATAACCAATCTTATGTACATGTAATATACAACTTATTTTAGACCCTTAATAGTCTTACAATAGTTCACAAGGTACAAGATAGAACAATCTTACACAATACACAAATAGGCTGCATAACATTATCTCATCTCGTTACATTTCGACGTCAACACTATTTACACATAAAATCAGCCTTAAAATAGTCCAAAAATAGTCACAAAGTAGATGGAGGTCGTGGAATAACAATTCCCAACTACCAGCCCCCAAGTTTGTACTAACAAGACAATTGCAATATTATATAAGAACTCACTTTTGCGGGCTGTAAATGTGCTGCAGCAGCCTGATTATATCACTAATAAACTAAAACTTGTCAAAAACATAAGTCTTAATTCATAACTCAGCCAAAATACTCTCAAGTAATAAGAAAAGTGCACACCAATCCTTAGGACACATGCTGTCCAAATTTCCAGCACAAGCATAACTAACATATAGTTCTTTCTTTTCATGAATAAACCATGCTAAATACAAAGCTATAATTACTTAACTTTACCTTCAAGTTGTAAGGCCTCTCTAAGAACCCTAAAAGTGTCTTGTGGCTGCTTGTAAAGTGAAGAAAGAGTTGAGAGAAAACTTGAAAAAATAATCGAATTTTTGTTCATGTTAAATGACTTGAGTGAGCTGCTTATAAGCCCCTTTTAAAAGAGAACTTTGCCCACTTATTTTTCCATCATAAGCCTTATTTTATCAAGCCAATAATGTACTATTTTCCCCTTTCACTTGGGCCTTAAGGGGCTCTAAATTGGTGGGCCTTTGCTGCCCATTTTTCTCCTTTCTCTTTAGTTAGTTTAGGCCTAAATTATCAAATGAATTATGACATCTTTGGGCTCTTTTTATATTCTTCTTGGGACTAAAATATAGTAAATTTATGTTGCTAAAACACAGGATAAAGTTACACCCTTAACACAGACTTTATTCATAATCAGACTTGGACAAATTTGACATTGGGCCTTGTCTCTTTCTAGCTAGCAAATTTAAGCTAAGCAAGTAGGTGACTCACCTCCTAGCTTCCTAAATCCTACAAGTATCTCACTTCTCTCACTTTATTTAAGGGCATGATCTCCTCAATTTGACTTAAAACTTGTATACACTCGACCCTCTTAAGCGTTAGACGTACATATCTCTCCCTTTAATTTGAGATTCAAGTACTTTTAAAAATAGGCACTAATTTGACCAAGCCATATCATGTATCATGTGCATAGGACTAGTACCTGTATGTTTTGGGGTGTTACAGTTATCTTGAAACCCTACTTTATGATTTAAGATTCTATTAGAGATTTATGAATAGATGAAGAAATCCAGATTGGGCCAATTAAAATTCATGAAGAATAACTTACCTCGATGATGAATCTTGAACGTTAATCCTAGCTAGATGACTTTATTGATGATTCTTGGATATTTATGTTTAGGAGTAAGTGAGCAAAACTGGATGTGTTGAAAAGCTAATTCAATTAACTTGGATTTGACATATTATGGGTCACCTACCTCATTGTACTTTAGGGGATATGGTCATTTGAAGTTGACCCTTCTATCTACTTATACGAAAACTTAGTTGATAGAGATTTTTGGGCTTGGCTTGATGTAAAAGATCCCTTTTACTTGTCTAATGATCTTAGAAGGGTTGGGGAATGACCAAAAGGACCTTCCCCTAAAAATAAATATATTTTCACTTTGGGACACCATGTCCGCGTCGCGCCTAGGGTGCAGACATGTGTATTTTCAAGAATTTTCTCAAAACACATTCTTTCTAATTTATGTCAAAGAATGTTTTCTAAAAGTAAGTGTAGGTTCGCGTCCCTGGATCATCGCGCCTGGTGCACGCATCAACACTCTTTTTGTTTTAATTACAAAAAATTATCTTTTGACTCAATCGCTCTAAAATCCGATCGAGGCCATTCTCCCACTCAATTTTTTGAACTGATCGCAAATTCGATCTTGGATTTCCAATTAGAGCTTGGTAAGATGCGTTTGTGCATGATTCCACCCTAGGGGTATTTCAGAGATTTTGTGGGGTGTTACACACTGTGACTAATAAGATGAGGGAAGTGAGACTACGATGGTTTGGATAAGTACATAGAAGGAGTACTGATGCTCCTGTTAGGAGGTATGAGAGGTTTGTTTTAGGAGCTATAAGGAGGGGTAGAGGTAGACCGAAAAGGTATTGGGGGAGGTTATCAGACAAGATATGGCGAAACTTGATCTCTTTGAGGATATAACTTTAGATGGAAAGTAGTGGAGGTCACGAATTAGAATAGTAGGCTAATTGGTTGGTAGGGTTAGGTGGATGTCTTGCCTTGGGGTATGGTAGGGTAGAAGGAATAGTTGTATTTATATCATATTTGTCATTATCTGTCATATGTGTGTTAATTTTATCATATTGACATATTGTTATGTGCTTTTCGTTATTAGTCGCTCTTTCTATACACTTTCTTTTCCTTTTTGTCATATCTACTTTATTCTACTTATGGGTTTTTGAGACGAAGATTCCCAGAAAATACCTCTCCACTTCTATGAGGTAGTGATAAAGTTTGGTACATTCTACCCTCCCAGACCCAACTTGTGGGATTCCACTGGGTATGTTATTGTTGTTGTTGTTCTAGAGATACTAAAGTTATAATTGAAATTTTAAGGTAGAAATCGAGAGAAACTATAGTATATATGATTCATGACTCTTTTACAACAATCTTTTATTGTGAACTTTCTAATAAACTTTCCTCTCTTCATTTAAAGGCAAGATGTTTTGCATTTTTATCCATGAAGTATGAAACTCAACCTAACAAAGTGTGAATCAAAACTAAGTACTCAAACATTTTAAAATCTTTATTTGTGATGCTTTAGGAGGTTGGGGTTAGAGTTGTTAGCACTTTATTGTGAGAATATAGTATTTAAAATTTATTCCATAAATTGTGGCATCACAAATCAAATTTTAGATTTATACTATTTTTAAAGAGATTTGATCAACTTTTATATTTTTAGATAAACATTAATTATAATAATTGGATATATTTTTTATATAGATATCCAAATGCTCTATTGTGTCATCATACCACAACGCCATAACTAGAAAGAATATAATTAGTTTGTCATATTTATCACATAGGCTTTTTTTTAATTTGTTTAAATTAGTGTTTAGATGAGATCCTCTTATATTTTTAATTTAAGACATTTAGTAATAATTATGCTTTATGGTGTTTCATTAACAATTCAATTAAAACTATTAATCAAATATGAATGAAACTATTACAAACTTCATCAGACACATAGTGTTTATTTTAAAATCTGTGAAAAATGTAACTCATTTTCACTTTTCTCCATTCCGGACTATCTTGTGAAAGGTATGACTATTTTTCATTTACATATCCTCCTCAAATTTATGAATTTTAAAAATAAAATCAATTTTATACATGTATATATGCATATACAAACAGAGAGAGACATGTCTTTATAAAGATTTTATCTTAAAATCATTAAGATTAACTAGATGTTTGTAACTTTTGATCAGGTGTAATGACCTCAAAGGTCAAATTTTTGACATTATTGATAAAATAACTATGTAACACCTCATAATTCTATTCTTACAATCTTGAAACGACCTCAAAAGTGCCCGAAAATGCACCTCGGAAGCACCCAGAATCGTAATTTCCATATACTCAAAATCTGTGCGTGATATCAAAAATTAGACTTTATATTCTTGTTCAGGGGGTCAATTTTATAGGAGAAAAGATCTAACCCCAATTTTAGAGTAATCGTAGCGAATTTCAAAGTTTCAAAGTTTGACAAAAAGTGTTAAATGTGATTCCCTAGTGTATTTGGTTGTCCAATTTTTCAGTTTGGTCCAAGACTTTTAAGTCTTGGGGCTAGGCCTTCCCACGCGAGAAAACACCTATAGTTAGCCATTTTTCACCCTCATATCATTCCAAACATTCCCCAATACTCACTCAAACACTTTGTCTTATATTTATCTCAAAATTCAAGAGCCAAAACCCTCTCCGGATCTAAGTATTTCCTCTTAAGCTTCAAGTCTCCATCTCCACTCTTCATCAAGATCATCTCCAAATTTTAGGCATGTGGGGTTTCTTTTATGGGTTCCTTTCACTCATGATATCCAAAGCTTTTTTACTCAAAGTTGCGTTATTTAAAGTTGATTTCGTTATGGGTCTGATTCATTATGAAATTCACTGCACACTATGTTGGTGTTTATGAAATTCTGACTGTTTTACTATGTTTGAAGCTAATCAAAGGACAATTGTGGGAATTTATTAAGGGTTTTGGTGTATATTATTTGAGGGTGTTACCAAGTATCTATTAATGGCTTTACACTAATTTTTCTATCATGATTTCACCCTTGAATTATATGGTTTTACACTAATATTACACACCCTCTAAGTATTTGATAAAATGTCCAGTTATGGATTCTTGAGAAATTGAAGGTCCAATGTATGTCTTATGAGTTGAATGACTATATAGTGACGAAATAATGATGAGATAATGATAAAATGATTATGAAAGTAAAGTATCTATGATGGCTATATGATGATGAAAGGAATGTA
>JAABOM020031184.1:0-17378 GCA_011800125.2 Solanum clarkiae
TTATCATGTAATTATTATTCTAATATTTAAAATTTTAAAATTAATTTAAAGTTTTTAACTGATCCAGGTTAGAAATTATAATATTTTATCCTTCCAAACCAATTAGAATTTTATTTTATATTAAAAAATTCTATAATTTTATTTAAGTAATATTTTTGATGTTGTTGATAAAAGAAGAAAGGAAGAGGGCCCTAAAAGGACAAATCAAGACTAAAAGACCATAACTTCTAACATAAACAGTAAGGATCAACACCATAGATAAATAGATAAGGAGAATATGATGCAAGACCAAAATTCACGACTTGGAGTCACAAATACAAAAGAGCATCGAAAGTAATATCAACTCAAAGTACATATATCATAGTCTTAGGAAATACAATAAAGACTATTAACTAGAAGATATCATCTAATGGAAACTCGGAATCTAAGTCTTACCACTAGATATGGTAGTATTGACAACATGATTTGGAATCTAAGTCTTATCACTAGATATAGTAGTATTGACAGCATGATATGGACTCAGCACCATGAGGAAGTCCGTGATTGGAAGCTGCGGGGAAGAAGAAGAAGAGGTGAGTGCATATAATATGTATCTAGTAGGTTTAATCGACGAGGAATAAAGAATTGAATAAACTATGAAATAAAATAGAAACGCTTTCACCTACACTAGGAAATCAACATGGGCAAAGTGCCGTCAATATAATTATATAATCATCAAGTAGTACAGAAACAAGTAAATACTGATCATGAAACAATATATCACTCAAATATAATAGTGCAATAATATCAATGATGATGCAATATATGCAATGCAAGGTGAGATCAAGAATGTCGCACATCCTATTGTCTATACTTCCTCTTGAGCTGAGGCTCCATAAACTAAGGGGAAACCATAGGGACCTCGTAGGTCATATACCTCAATCACAATCGCAGTATCTCATGTCTCCTTGCCAATTGCTACCTCATCGTGGTCAAGGATTTTAAAAAGTGTCACATTTTGTTACAAAAAGGTGATGTCACAGTTCTCTAATTACCAAGTGTTACAATATTCAATATAAGGATACACGCGAATGGAACACAAGATATGAGGAAGATTCATCACCACAAGCACAACAAATATCACATTGTTTCCCAAATCTCATCCATTTCATGATACATTAACCTCTTTCATTCACATTAGGCCATAAATCTTATTAGAATGTCCAATCACAATTTTACCACCTTAAATGTACGAATATCTCAATCACAGCTGGGATTCTCAATCGTAATTCATAAGCATAACCTCTTTCCATAAGTCCCAAACACAATATAATATACATCCACATTTTTACATCAAACGAAATTAAATAAGAACCTGCACAAGGGCATCACATTAATAATTTTCAAAAAGTACACATCATATCAACCCATCCCATAGAGTGTACCATATGAATATTCAATCACTCTACTCCAATTTCGAAGAAAGGTTAGCTAAACCTACCTTGATGCTGAATCGCATACAAATACACCAATTGGAAGATTGACTCAAGAAGATCGACTGTGAATAGTCAAACCTCTATCAGGAATGAGATCTACACATCAAAAGGAGTCTATTAATACTCATATTATCATAATTGGGATCGAGGACAAAATCATTCAAAATTTGATGAAATTCCAAAAACATCGAATTTGAAAATTGAGGGTAAAATCATGTTGTATATATAAAAAATGGGACTCAAGGGCTAAAATTACATAAAAACTAGTGAAAATGAGGCAGAAATATCAATTTCTCTAAAGTTTGCATTCTTGATGAAAACCACAAAATTAGGAATAAACATCAAGAAATTTGAGGCTAAAATCATAAGGTAAGCAATGAAAATGCAAGGTTTTAAATCAAAACACTTACCTAAATATTTTCCCTGCAAGATTTCCTTCAAATATCACTCATCTAAGCTTTTGGAATTCAAAAATAAAAGAAATAGGTGTTTTTTGATTAAACACTGTTTAGGCAACTAATGAACTTCGCGAATGCAGAGCACAGACCCCTAAGCCTATGAGGATGTGGAAAAGGTCCCTCGAATACGTAGGTTTCCTAGACACCTACTTCGCAATCGCGAACGGTCTCCCGCGAATGTGAAGGTCTATGCATAGGATCTGCGCAAACTCAGATGACATGGTCGCAGATGCGGAGAAGATCTTGCACTAGAAATAAAAAACTTTTCCAACACACTAATTTTTCACAGAATGGACCCTCAAGATTTATTCCGAAGCCCATAAAAGACAAACGAAATATGCTATCGTACTAAATTTGATGTTTCAAACTCAATGGAACAATACAAAATCAAATCAGAGGTCTCCTTGATCTGAAACTCGAGAATACGCAACTAAACTAGTTTAGGCCACGTGAAATGCCAAAACACTATCGGAACACCTAAAAATTATGACGAAACTCATTCTAGCACTAAAATCACCTTTGGAACCAATGGAATTATCAGAAATCCCATTCGAGAATCCAAAATTACAATATTGACTAAAAAGTCAAACTTGGCTCATCTTAAACCAAAAATTTTCAACTTAAGACCTCATTTTCACATACAGACTTTTGAATATAATTTTTGATACTTCTCC
Source organism: Solanum clarkiae (assembly GCA_011800125.2). Classification (NCBI taxonomy): domain Eukaryota; kingdom Viridiplantae; phylum Streptophyta; class Magnoliopsida; order Solanales; family Solanaceae; genus Solanum; species Solanum clarkiae. Next base: position 2,608 of record JAABOM020031184.1, read on the forward strand.
TAATGGAATCGACGAAACTCATTTCAAGACCCGAAACTCTAAATAGCATCAAAACTCACATTTTGAACAACTTAAGCCTTAAAACTAAAAAGCTTGCCAAATTCTCAACTTTTAAACTTATGCTCAAAACCAACTACGCAAGCTGACTAAGTAACACCAAAGGGGACTAATTGGGGGGGGGGGGTAAAACAATAAATTTTCACAAAAATTTATAGAATGACCGCAGTAAGATTATTACATCATCCACCACTAAAAATCATGTTCGTCATCGAACATAAGGAAAGGGAAAGTACCTAGAACCTCGAGTAGATGGGGATATCTTGTATGCATATCAGACTCGATCTTCCAAGTTGCTTCCCCAATCAGCTGATGACGCCACTGAACCTTCACTGAAGCAATCTCCTTTATCCTGGACCGCCTGACCCGTCTATCCAATATAGCCACGGGATTTTCCTCATATGTCAAATTCGGACCCAACTCTAGTGAATCATAGGATATCACATGAGATTCATCTGATGTGTATCTGTGAAGCATGAAGGCATGAAAATCAGAATGAACCATTGACAATATGGGGTAAGGCCAATTCATAGGCAACATCATCCACTCTCATCAATAACACAAATGGGTCGAGGAACCATGGGTTAAGCTTAGCCTCTTCCTGAACCTCATTACAATCTTCATGGGTGATACCTTCAACTAGACTCGATCACCTACCATGAACTCCAAGGGACCAATCCTTCTATCAACATTAATTTTCTATCGACTATGGATTGTCACCAACCGACTCTTAATCAGGAAAACTTGCTCTATCTCATCTTTAAGCAAATTGACCGCCAAATCAGCCTCTGAATAGAATTAAACCACCAAATGGGAGATCGACATCTCTTGCCATATAATGCCTCAAAAGGTGCCTTTTGCATGTTAGAGTGATACTTGTTATTATATGTAAACTTTGCCAAAGGCAATTGCTGATCCCAACAAGCTCCAAAGTCAAAGACGCATGCCCGGAGCATATCTTCCGGCACCTAAATAGTCCACTTGGACTTTCTATTAGTCTGAGGATGAAAGGATGAACTCAAGTCCAAATAAGTACCTAGTCTATGTTGTAGGGCTCTCCGAAAATGAGAAATAAACACTGAACTTCAATCTGACACTATAGAAATAAGCACCTAATGCAACCTGATAATTTCACGAATATAGATCCTAGCTAATAACTTCACACCGTAACTAGTCCTCACTGGGATGAAATGAGTTGATTCGATCAATCTGTCCACAATCACCTAACATCAAGTCAAACTTACCCAATGCCACAGGTAATCCGGTCACAAAATCCATGGTAATATGTTCCCACTTTCTCTCAGGAGTGGGCATCCTCTGCATCGAACCTCCTGGCTTTTGGTGCTCATACATAACCTCTTGGCAATTCAAACATTTAGCCACGAACCCCACAATGTCATTTTTCATCCCGCACCATCAATAATGTTGCTTCAAATCATGAAACATCTTGGCCACATCCATGTGAATAGAATACTTGGCACAATGTGCCTCCTCCAAGATCATGGACACCAAATCACCTGTCTTAGGCACACAAATGTGCCTTTAATCCTCAAAATACCCTCTGAATCAAAAGAATCCGACTTGGTTTCGCCCCTTAATACCTTACTCTGAACCGTGCATAACTTATCAACATCAAATTGGTGAGTACAAATTGGTCCATTAAGGAAGACTTAGCCTCAACAAAGGCCAAAACACTGTGAGGTGAAGAAATATCAAGACAAATTAATTTGACGAGCTAGGATTGAACCTCTAAGACCAAGGGCCTCTCCTCTACCTTCAAGAATGACAAACTACCCATATTAGAAGTCTTTTAGCTCAAAACATCAGCTACCACATTGGACTTGCCTTAATGATATATAATAGAGATGTCATAATCTTTCAATGACTTCAACCACCTACGCTGCCTCATATTAAAATTCATCTTAGAGAAGATATGTTTGAGAATGCGGTGGTCCACAAAAATCTCATAATGCACCCCATAGAGGTAGTGTCTCCACAGCTTCAACATAAATACTACAACCACCATCTCTAGATCGTGGGTGAGATAATTCTTCTCATGTACCTTCAACTAGCAAGAAGAATAAGTTATAACTCTCCCTCTCTGCATCATCACATCACCCAAACCTACACAAGAAGCATCATGATATACTACAAAAGGAACTCTGTGACCCCGTGTTTCTTATGTTCTATAACAAACATATGACATGTTATATAAGGCATATATAATTTTGTATAGTGCGTAAGGGTAATAAAACTATACATGAGTGGTAATATCAAGGAGTTAAACTTTTAGGCTAAAGGAATCCCCTAAACACATATTCGAGATTAAAGAAATGGCCAAAGTGGCACCTCGCCCTTTTACGGAAGGTTTAAATTCAGTTTTACTTTTTAGATAGGAAAAGGAGTGTATAATTTGTTAATAATGAAGTGTTAAAAGGTATTTTAATAGTTTAATGGTCATATGTTAAGTTTTGGAGTCAAAAAAGTTGCGAGACAAAGGTTGGCCAAAGTTACTGTAAGTTTCTTTAAGAAATCATTCTTAACTTTGGGTCAAATGTACGAGACCATATTTACCAATATATAAGGATTTAAAGGTAACATGACCTATCAAAATTAAGGTCTATGAGTCTAATTTGCAACACATAAAATCGCACATCAAAATGATTTCAGAATAAAAGGTTATGATGGTTTTACTGTAGAATGTCCGACATTTTAAACCTCCAAGCATTCCATTTCTGTTCCAAAATAGTGAAGTAACTGAATAAAATGCTCCCACAAGGTCCTTGAGTGATTTAGGTAAGTTTCTCACATTTTTACTGTTAAAATTCTTCCTCGGGCCTAGAAATGTGTTGTTGATGCTTTGCAATTATTTTTTCCTCCTATTAGCTATGCTTGGATCTATTTTTGGAGGATAGAGAATTAGTTTTCCTACTGGTAATTCTAGATTTACAACTAGTTTGATCAAGTAATAGTCTTGGGTACAAAGTTCTAAGGATGTTTCATCAGGTTAAGGCTATATGAAAACTTTGCTAATCAATGCTCAATTATGGACTGTTCCTAGATATGTATCAGACTGTGTATATATAGTGGCTGCAAAGCTTAGGACATAAGAAGAAACTTTCATGAATAAATTTGAGGCATTTGGACGTTCGTTGGAAAGACATGTTAAGACTAAGCTCCGTCCCTTCTTTTAGCATGAAATCTGAGAAATTCCTAAAATGTCAAATGCGACAATTTATAATTCTATTGCTAGAAAGATCTTCTATAAAAAGGTATTGGGATTGCAGCTGGATTATTTTCATGATGATATTAGGTTGATATTAAACTGGACATTTGGTATCTAGATATCAATTTATCTATTTTCCTGACTACCTATCCATGTGTTTGAGGTGTTACTCTTCTTGGTGTGGTGTCACTAAAAATGAAGGTAGATCACGAGGAAAATGTAGTATTCATAATCAGTCATCCTTCCTCGCTAAAACTGTATTTGAAGGACTTATAAAAAGTAATACGTTGATTTCTAATAATCTCTAGTATAATGCTTCTGTTTGAACTACTAAGGCACTTGATTTTTTTTTTAAAATACTTTCTTTTACTAATTGACATGGAACCAAGTATAAATATTATGTGAAGCACCTTTATGAATATTTTAGGAGTTAAGGCTTTATTCTAAATGTTGAGTTAAGTTTTCAAACTTATTCAAAAGACATATAAGATCCCACAAGTCATGTGTATATGTTACGACAATGATTATGATGTTATGAGATTAAGTGCACTAATGAACCAAGATTAGCCAAATTCTTGCTATGATTTGCTATGCATTCAACATTCATATCATACATGGCACATTATGCATGGACTTCAAGATATAATCGAACGTAAGGGGCTTATTTGCCAAAATAACTATATATATGTATATTATATAGATGGTCACATATTGGTAAATATGATGCCGATTAGCTACTGGAAAGGACTACTACTACTAGCATTTCCTTGGGTATGTCATGCATTTGCATATATATATATATATATATTCACGACATGCAATTACTCGAGCATACTATGCATATTTGATCACTAGGAGGTCGAGTGTCGGCCAGGACGGTTATTTGAGTTCTAGTTATAGGTGGTATCTCTATTACCCTTTTTATACAACTATTTATGAGTTTACTTTCTGCATTGCATACTAGTACATTTTTATTCTTATTGATGTACCGTTTCTTGGGAATGCTACACAGGTTCAAATAAGGACTTCGATCAATGCCTTCACTCGGAGCCTAGTTCAGCTATTAGTTGGTAAGATCCATCTTTTCCTGGAGCTTTTGCAGGAGGCCTTCTTTTTATTGTACGATTGGGTATGGTCGGTGCCCTGTCCTGGAAGTGTTAGTGACACTTTTAGAGGCTATTGTGGGTATGTTATTTTTAGTTAATTCTTTTGCAATTTTTAGTCTCCAACCATAGGTTTGGCGTGCATATATATGTGTGTGTGCATGTAAATATCTTGTTGTAGCCGCATCGACTAGCTAGTGTTATATCATTTTGGATTACCTACCTTGGTGTATATAACTTACTGTTCACAAGTCACGACCTAAATGGTCCATGCTTAATTTTTCAAACGTTATGCTGCTCGATTTTTTGACCCATAGTCTAGTTAGCTAGCATGTTCAGTGGCTTACTTTACTAATGACGGTATCGAGTGCTAGTCGCGCCTCCCCCCTTTTTTGGGTATGACAAACTCCCTCCTCAGGCAATGCCAAAATAGGTGCTGAAGTCAATAACTCCTTGAACATTTGGAAGCTCATCTCGTGCTCCTTGATCTACTGAAAGGGCATGTCAATGGAGTTGCAATAATGGAGAATCCTTGAGTAAACCACCGACAATACCCCACCAAACCAATAAAGTTTTGAATCTCAATGACTGAGGCAGGTCTCTCCCAATCTCAAATAGCTGACACATTTGCTAAATACACCATAATTCCATCTTTTGTAATCACATATCCAAGAAGGATACAAATTCGAGCCAAAATGCACACTTAAAAAATTTGGCATATAATTTTTCTTCTCTCAACCTCTGAAGAATCGTCTCAAGTGCTGAACATGATCCACCTTATTCTTGGAATAAATCAGGAAGTCATCGACAAACACTATCACAAAAGAGTTCAAATAAGGCCTGAATACCCAGTTCATCAACTCCATAAATATAGCTAGGACATTAGCCCCAACGACATAACCACAAACTCGCAGTACCTATAATGACTTCTAAAGGTGAACTTTGAGATGTTAGACTGTAGAACTCTCAAGTGGTGATACCCTGACCGTAGATCAATCATAGAGAACACTGGAAAACCCTGTAACTGATCAAATAAATTATTTATCCAAAGGAGGGGATATTTTTTCTTGATAGTAACTTTGTTCAGTTGTTGATAATTGATCACGCCCAAACTACACCTCCCAATTAAGGTATGAGAAGTCATTTGTTCAAGTATAGAACCTAATAATGGTTAGGGTCTATTCCACGAGGAATAAGGTTTAGACTTGAAGTAATTAAAAGCAATTAGAATAAATTAATCAACTTATTTTCCAAAGAGGAGATTTTTTTTTTTTGATAAAAAGCAATAACTAAACCTAAACTAATATCAAATAGTCAAGTGTAAGTGTTGTAAAATCAGTGAAAGAAGTAACTTGGGTATTGTGTTCCCCATGAATTTCTAACTCAGTGTAATCAAATAATTATAACCTTTTCTAGTGTGTAGCATGCATAACTAGTAAAATATGTTCACCTAGCCTTTTGATCCAGGCATCGGACAAATTTTACCACGTGACTTGATCCATCTACGGGTGTCACATTACTAATATAAGGACTTGTATTTTCAATCTTATTTATGTTGTTTAAGGCCGTCATGAGCCCCCTACACAAGCCAATTCAAAGGATTTTCCTTTGGCTAAGTTCGACACTAGTAGCGGTAGAAGGGTTGACTTTAAACAAGCATAACTCTTAGCACATTTGGAACTAGGTGGCCCATAACATGTCAAATGGAATCCCTTTGAGTTAATTTGCAATGAATTTGGTTTAACTTCATTCCGATGTTGGATGAAGGAGTTATGATCATTTTCGTGAGACCCTCCCATGCAGTGAAGCCTCACGGGCACCTATATGGGCAGTGGTGTCTTGTACGGACCATGTAAGGTGTATTGAGTTGGAAAAGGCCATTTTTGGCCTAAGGCATGGGGCACGACCAGTGGCATGGGTTTTGTGGCTTGCCACTGGCCGTGGGGTGAGTACAAGTGAGGAATAGTGTTGGGGGAGTTTTTTTTGCTAAGTATTGGGCCACACCCCTCACCACGACCCGTGGCATGGTGCACGACCCGTGGTCCTTGTCGTAAAGCCTATGAAACATTTCCTAGCACAAAGTATGGTGCCACGAGCCTCCACATGACCCGTGAGGCTCCATATGAATTATGGAGGCCTTCGTGGTCGCGATGAGGCATCTTTTTCCAATCGATTTCCAAGTTCAATTTTTAGACCAAGTACCTTGTCATGGGCATTCCACAAAACCCGTGGAGTCATTTGGAGTGCCACACAACCCGTGGGACCTTCCATGGGGCACCACTTTGCCAATTTCCCATCCATTCATTAATGGCATTTTCGTAAATGCTAATTATTCTAATGACCCTTTTTGCCTTCCTAAGCTATTTTGACCTTCCTAAAAGACCTAAATAATGTTTCAAAGGATATAACTCACTACTCTCATCTCAATCACACTCCCAAATCCTCTCAAGAGCCTCCATTAAGCTCCAATTCAATTTCAAGGAAAATCCAAGAACAAGTTTGGATTCCAAGACCCACTTCCAAGGTTCCATTCTTCCAAAACTCAATTCCAAGGAAACTCTAGGTCTAAGGTATGTGGCTTGATCCTTGACATTCCTTTCAATCAAGGAGACCCAAAATTATTTTTAAGCAATCTCATGGATTTCTAGTTACTTTAATTTCTGGGTTTTGAAGATTTATGAATCCTAAAATTCTAAGTATGCATGGGTAGTGTTTATTTGATGATTTTAATATGATTTAAACTATTACATGAGGATCTTCTTTGGGGTTCATGGAATTTCAAGTATGAATATCCCCTTTAAGACTTCTAAATGCATGGGTGATTACACTATAAATTTAAATGTGGATTTAGTTATGTTTTCGATTGAATTACATACTATATTGTTGATTTTAGATTGAATCCTAATTACTCATGCCATTCTCTCATTATTCATAGCATATGCATTGATGTACATGGGTTGTTATGGAAATTATGTTATGGATTAAGCCCAATTATATTCTATAGTATGATTTTGATAAAATGTTGGTTATGAAAATATTGTGATCACATATATGTCTTTGATTTTGGCTTTTTGAGCATTTTGGCTGCTTGCGCCATTTTGTATATGAATGAGCTATTCTTATGCATGAGTATAAAGACTATGAAATTATATCTTGGCCTTTAAGCCTAAGAATGCATCGAGATGGTTTCGAAAATAATTTGCATTGTTTGAAGTATGTATGTATGTATGTATATATATATATATATATATATATATATATATATATATATATACATACACATATATCTATTCTTGTGGAATGACGACTTAGCACCGATGGATTGGGGACATTAGAGCTATCCCCAAGGACCCTCTCCCTTTCCTTGAACTATGTGCCTAGCATAGTTTTCCGATCCAAAGAGGGAGTTGTCCCATAAGGATAAGAAATAATTTGATTTGTGACTTGTGAAAATCCTATCCGAAAAGGGAGTTGTCCCGTAAGGAAGGTTACTTCATACGAAGAGGGAGTTGTCCCATAAGGTGAAGTATAGTTTATCCTTGGTAAGTAGATCACCTCTTTACCGATGAGGGTATTTCATCGGGATTCCAAGTAATAGCCGCTTGATCTTACTTTTGTCGGTTGAGGTCACATCCCCAATATATATATAAACGAGTGCATCATTTGCATTCCATGCATCATGTCTTTCATAGCATCTTGTTATATTACATTCTTTGGTATTCTACTCTTTCAATATTGTGTGCCTTGTTATTTAACGTTGATATGCAGGTTTTGGTAAGTTACATGCATCACACCCCGCATACTTAGTACAATTAAATGTATTAACGTATACTCTTGCCTACATGGTTTTACCATATAGGGACCGAGGACTTTGACCAGCCACCGTTCGACACTTAGCTCAGATTTCAGATTTACTTGTAGTAGTGAGTCCTGTCTTTCAAGGACGCACCACCATCTATCTACCTACGTTACTTCTCCTTATGTATTGAGGGTGAGCTCGGGGTATGTCTTGGCCCCCAACCCATCTATATAGAGGCATTGTTGGACATCTTGTAAACCTTTTCACGTTATATATTATGTGTTACAGTTAAGTCTATGTTATGTATATGGTTATGTTTAAGTACCGATGTGTGACTTGTTCTCATGTTGATGGAAAGATCCGAAGACCCGAATTGCCCCCATAGCGTGAGTCCTACTTTCCCATCCCTTAGAACTATGTGTTGATTATTGATTATGCTTCCGAACCGATGATGTGAGTTTTGGTATCTTGAGGTTTGTTTGGGGACTTTTGGGTTCCCATACGCTGTGTCACATCTAGGCCATAGGTTCGGGTCTTGATAAAGATGGTATCAGAGCCCTAGGTTGTAAATGATCCTCAGAGTCCAACATGCCGCATCAAGTAGAGTCCTAATCATGGGTGTGAAGTGCACCATGCCTATGAGTGGGAGGCTACGACGACATTCTAGGAATTATCTCACTTTTTCATGTCTTATGTTGTGCTATAAATAGTTAGTTTAGCTCTTGACCCTTAATGGTATCCTTACTTTGTTTCAGAAGATGCCTCGTGGTAGACCTTCCAGACCAGCCCCAACTAATGAGGGTCAAGAACCTCAAGAGACTTGGGATGAGCCTATTACTCATGGTGAGTTCCATACGGCTTTGTCGTGCTTGCCCAGGTAGTGACTACTCACGCTAGGCAGGCTAACCTTCCTCGGGATTCTACTCCAGCTTCTAGAGTGAGAGATTTCACCCATGGGTGTCAGTTCTGAGGACAGGGCTGAGCTAGCTGCTTATCAGTTGAAGGATGTAGCACAGGTATGGTATACTCAGTGGTCTATGGAGAGGGTTTGTGGTGATGTTGTTAATTGGGAAGAGTTCAAGCTCGCTTTTCTGGATCTTTTCTTCCCACTTGAGCTTAGGGAAGCCAAGATGACCGAGTTTATCAACCTCAAGCAGGGTAACATTAGTTTGAGGGATTATGCCCTCAAGTTCACTAAGTTTTCCAAGTATTCCCCAACACTTGTGGCTGATCCTCGTGCAAGAATGCACAAATTCATCTCCGGCATTTCTGACTTGCTTGTTCAAGAATGTCGTACGGCCATGCTTAATCAGGATATGGACATATCTAGACTTATGGCTTATGCCGAACAAATCGAAGGGGAGAAACTCAAGGGGAGGAGGATCCAGGATCCTAAGAGGGCCCATTTTTATGGTGGCTTCTCCGACTCTCGGAGTGGTGATGTTGGTCGTTTCCAACAAGGCCAAGGTTTAGGTGCTCGGATTGCTAATTCTAAGGTGCCCCCTCCTAGGGAACCTGTTGATGGTGGTCAGGGGAAACCTATGTGTACCAAGTGTAGGAAGCACCATACAGGTCCTTGTTGGAGAGAATTGGGTGCTTGCTTCGGGTGTGGTGATAAGAATCACAAAGTTGTCGACTGTCACAAGAACCTTCAGAAAGGTTAAGGTCAGGTGGCTCAAGGTGGACAAGGTCAGCCAAGGGCTCCTCAGGGTGTCGCTCCGAGGAATAACAGGTTCTATGCTCTTCATGCACGTCAGGAAGTTGAAGAGGCTCCAGATGTTGTGACTAGTACGTTAAAAGTCTTTGATTTTGATGCTTATGTTTTGCTTGGTCGGGGTGCAAACATTTCTTTTGTGACTCCTCTATTGGCTATTAAATTTGGTTTGAGACCGAAAATTTTGAGGGAGCCTTACTTGGTTTTTCTCCCGTGGGTGAATCTGTTGTTGCACATAGAGTCTATCGTGGTTGTCCTGTTTCAATATTTCATAAGATATTCCCGTGTGATCTTGTGAAACTGGAAATGTCTGATTTTGATATGATTCTTGGGATGGATTGGTTGCATGCATCATATACCTCTGTAGATTGTAGAACCTGGGAGGTTAAGTTCCAACCTCCCGGTGAGCCCGTTCTTGAATAAAAAGGTAGTGACTCCGCTATCAAAGGTCGGTTTATTTCCTGCCTCAAGGCTCGGAAGATGATCTCCAAGGGATGCATATATCACATAGTAAGGGTTAAAGATGTGGAGTCTGAATTGCCTACTCTTGAGTCTGTTCTGGTAGTGAATGTGTTTTCGGACGTGTTTCCCGAAGACTTGCCCGGTATCCCTCCTGAAAGGGATGTAGACTTTGGCATAGATCTTTTTCCGGATACTCAACCTATCTCTTTTCCTCCCTATCATATGGCACCGGCTGAGTTGAAGGAATTGAAGGATCAGTTGAAAGATTTGTTAGAGAAGAGTTTCATTAGGCCAAGTATATTTCCATGGGATACTCCGGTGTTATTTATAAGAAAGAAAGATGGATCTCTTCGTATGTGTATAGATTATAGGCAATTGAATAAGGTGACCATTAAGAATAAGTATCCATTGCCTAGGATAGATGACTTGTTTGACCAACTTGAAGGTGATACTCACTTTTTGAGGATCGACTTCCATGTCGGGTATCATCAATTAAAGGTTCGAGAATGTGACATTCCCAAGACGACCTTCAGGACGAGGTATAGACACTTTGAATTTGTTATGACGTTGTTCGGCCTAACTAATGCTCCAGCCGTGTTCATGGATCTCATGAATCCAGTGTTCAAGCCTTTTCTTGATAGTTTTGTGGTTATTTTCATTGATGATATTCTTATCTGTTCCCAAAGCGAACGAGAGCATATGGATTATTTGAAGTCGGTTTTGCAAATCTTGAGAGAGAAGAAGTTGTATGCCAAATTTAGCAAGTGTGAGTTTTGGTTGGGTGAGGTTGCTTTTCTGGGCCATGTGGTGTCCGGTGATGGTATAAAGGTTGATCCGAAGAAGATCGAGGCGGTAAAGAATTGGCCTAGACCATTAACTCCTTCGGACATTTGAAACTTCCTTGGGTTAGCAGGCTACTATAAAAGATTCGTTGAGGGGTTCTCATCTATAGCCTCTCCACTGACTAAATTGACTCAAAAGAAGGCTAAGTTTGTATGGTCGGATGAGTGTGAGAAGAATTTTCAAACTTTGAAGGATCGACTTACATTGGCTCCGGTTTTGACTCTACAAAACGTCATGGATGGGTTCGTGGTCTATTGTGATGCCTCTCAAATTGGGTTGGGTTGTGTACTTATGCAACATGGTAAGGTGATAGCTTATGCATCAAGACAATTGAAGGTACATGAGCGTAACTACCCAACTCATGACCTTGAGTTAGAGGAGGTGGTCTTTGCTTTGAAGATTTCGAGACACTATTTGTATAGGGCACATGTGGATGTTTTCACCAATCACAAGAGCTTGCAATATGTGTTCACTCAAAGAGACCTTAATTTGAGATAAAAGAGATGGTTAGAACTCCTAAAATATTACGACATGAGTGTTTTATATCACCCCGTCAAGGCAAATGTTGTAGTCGATGCTCTTAGTAGGCTATCCATGGGAAGTGTGGCTCATGTTGAGAGAGGAAAGAGGGAATTGGCAAGCGACTGTTTGGCTAGATTGGGTGTTAGAGTGGCCGATTCTAATGATGGTGGTATACATGTTCTAAATGAGGTCGAGTCCTCAGTGGTTATTAATGTGAAGGCTAGCAAGATCTAGACATATCCTTGGTTGAGTTGAAGAAATTGGTTGCCAAAAAGAATATTGAAGTTTTCTCCCAAGGGGGAGATAGTGTACTTCAGTATCAACATCGGTTATGTGTTCCGGATATGGATGGTCTTAGAAAGGTGATCATGAGTGAAGCCCATAGTTCTCACTATTCTATTCACCCGGGGTCTACAAAAATGTATTGGGATTTGAAGGAGGTGTATTGGTGGTATGGTATGAAGAGCGACATAGCCAAGTTTGTATCCGAATGCCCAAATTGTCAACAAGTGAAGGTGGAGCATCAAAGGCCCAGTAGGTTGGCTCAAGACATTGAGATTCCTACTTGGAAGTGGGGAGACATAAATATGGACTTTGTAGTTGGGTTGCCTCGGACTCGAAAGCAATTTGATTTCATTTGGGTTATAGTTGATCGTATGACTGAATCGGCTAATTTCTTATAGGTTAAAACTACTTTTGGTGCAGAATAATACACAAAGTTATACATTCAGAATTGGCAAGGTTGCATGGTGTGCCGAGATCTATCATATCAGATCGGGGTACCTAATTTACCTCCAACTTTTGGAAATCATTTCAAAGGGGACATGGTACTAAAGTCAAGTTGAGTACCACCTTTCATCCCCAAAATGATGGACCAGCCGAGAGGACAATTCAAACCTTGGAAGATATGTTGAGGGCTTGTGTGTTGGAGTTCAAAGGTAATTGGGATGACCATCTTCCACTCGTTGAGTTTGCTTATAATAATAGCTTCCATGCTAGCATAGGTATGGCATCATTTGAGGCCTTGTATGGTAGGAGGTGTAGATCTCCGGTGGGATGGTTTGAGTTTGGGCAAATAGCTTTGATTGGCTTGGACTTGGTAATGGAGGCTATGGAGAAAGTGAAGTTGATTAGAGAAAGGTTGGAGATGGCACAAAGCCCCAAAGGTCGTATTCGGATGCTAGAAAGAGAGACCTTGAATTCCAAGCTGGAGATTGGGTGTTTGTGAGGATCTCACCTATTAATGGAGTGATGCGTTTTGGCAAAAAGGAGAAGCTAATTCCCCGATATGTAGGGCCTTACGAAGTTATTGAACGAATTGGTAATGTGGCATATAGAGTGGAGTTGCCCCTAAATTTGAGCTCTATTGACCCGGTTTCCCATGTGTCCGTATTGAGAAAGATGGTGGCAAATCCTAGCATTATTGTGCCTTTGGAAGGTATTGACGTGGAAGAGAACTTGTCTTATGAGGAAGTCCCGATAGAGATTTCGATAGACAAGTGTAACGATTTCGTAATAAGGATGTAGGTTCGGTGAAGGTGCTTTGGAGGAACCAACATGTAAAGAGTGCTACATGGGAGGTGGAGTTAGATATGATGAAGAGGTACCCCACCTTTTCCAATCTACTCAAGCCTAAGGTATTAGGCCCTTTCCTTCTCGTTAGTCCCAATTCTTTCCTTCTTGAGTCACATGGTATTTCATGCGTACATGTGCATTAGAATGGTTTTTTATGGTGTTTTGAATTAATTTATTTTGACATGAGATTTAATGGCTTTGTAATTTGCAATGATGAATTATGCATAATATCTTGTGTTTGAAAGTTGCATGTTCCCACCCAAGCCTTTCAAGCCTTGTTCTTCCACATTCAGGGATGAATATTCCCAAGGGTAAGATGATGTAAGGACTTGGATTTTCAAGCTTATTTATGTTGTTTAAGGTCGTCATGGGCCCCCTACGCAAGCCAATTCAAAGGATTTTTCGTTGGCTAAGTTAGACACTAGTAGCGGTAGAAGGGTCGACTTTAAACAAGAATAACTCTTAGTACATTTGGAACTGGTGTCCCACGACATGTCAAATGAAATCCCTTTGAGTTACTTCGCAATACATTTGGTTTCACCTCATTCCGATGTCGGAAGAAGGAGTTATGACCATTTTCGTGAGACCCTCCCATGCAGTGGAGCCCCACGGGCACCTATATGGACAGTGGTGTCTTGTACGGACCGTGTCAGAAGTCTTGAGTTGGAAAAGGACATTTCTGGCCTAAGGTATGGGGCACGACCAGTGACACGGGTCGTGTGGCTTGCTAGTGGCCGTGTGGCTAGTCGTGGGGTGAGTATAAGTGAGGAATAATGGGCATTTGGGGGAGTTTTTTTGCTAAGTATTTGCCACGCCCCTCACCACGACTTGTGGCATGGTTCACGACCCGTGGTCCTTGGCGTGGTGCCTGGGCAACATTTTCCAACACCAAGTATGGTGCCACGAGCCTCCACACGACCCCTGAGGCTCCAAACGAACTGCGGAGTCCTCTGTGGCGCGACGTGACGTCTTTTTCCAATTGATTTCCAAGTTCAATTTTTAGACCAAGTACCTTGTCATGGACACTCCACACGACCCGTGGAGTCATGTGGAGTGCCACACGACCCATGGGACCTTCCATGGGGCACTACTTTGCCGATTTTTCATCCATTTATTTATGGCATTTTCGTAAATGCTAATTATTCTAATGATCCTTTTTGACTTTCTAAGCTATCTTAACCTTCCTAAAATACCTAAACAATATTCCAAAGGGAATAACTCACTACTCTCATCTCAATCAGACTCCCACATCCTCTCAAGAGCCTCCGTTAAGCTCCAATTCAATTTCAAGGAAAACCTAAGAACAAGTTTGGATTCCAAGACCCACTTCCAAGCTTCCATTCTTCCCAAAGTCAATTCCAAGGAAAATCTAGGTCTAAGGTATGTGGGTTTATCCTTGACATTCCTTTCAATCAAGGAGACCCAAAATTATTTTTAAGCAATCTCATGGATTTCTAGTTACTTTAATTT
>JAABOM020031195.1:0-17378 GCA_011800125.2 Solanum clarkiae
GACTCTGTGTCATTTCGAATTTCGAGAATTAATTTTGCTCAAATTAATTGAGTTTAGACTGATTCTCGATTTTCGAATAATTTTTAATAATTTTTATTTTAAAGTCGATCATTTTTCGGCGTAACAGTCAAATTTCTTTAAAAAAACAATTGTGGTTCCGCGTCCTCTCCGCGTCGCGGAAGGGGCGCGGAAACCCCATTGTTTTTGGTTTTTTTTAAAAAAAAATAAATCACTTTTTTTCGCTATAAAGTTGAGCCGAGACCATTTTCAGACTCAGTTTTTCGCACTGATCGCAAATCGAATCTCGGATTTTTCATCAGAGCTTGGGAAGACACTTTGTGTGCACGATATAGTTTAGGGGTATTTTAGTAATTTTACGGGGTGTTACACTTTCATTTCTTTTGCTTGCTATTATTTTACTTATTATTAATTTTAAATCTGATTAATTTGAATTTTGGTACTAAGTTTTGAAGGTAAAGTATTTCTATTAAACCGAGATTATTAGATGAAAAGAAAAAAGTATTTATCAAGCTCCATCGTAATTCTTCGATGATTCAAACTTTAAATCTTAAAATTATAGATGGAGAGCGTGTATTATTCGAGCAACCTTCTTTCATTTTGTGGTCCCTTTTTTCTTCATTAAACAATTGCATTTCTTAACTGAAGCAAAGAAGTTGGCACGAAAATTAAAAGTCTGTTGGACAACAATGTATTACTTGATTACCATATTATATTAACTAATATGAATCTGATCCCTATAATGTTTCCAAAATAATTCTAAGTTACAAATTGAAATTTTTCAATTTTCTTATCGAAATTCTTGTTATGTTATTGTGTGCACCTTCATCCTCTATCATAGCTCGAAAGTTTCAACTTTTTAAGAGGTTGTTTGAATGGATTTATAAGTCAAAATTTCTTACTAATAACGTAAAATAGGTCAATCCAAACAGACTCTAAATCGTAAGCTAAAACTTTTATTTATCATCCTCAGTACTGTCTAATTATGTATGTTTATTTTAAAAATAGTTTATAAAATAAGAACAAGTATTCATCAAGTGGGTCGTTGTAGTATAGTGGTGAGTATTCCCGCCTGTCACGCGGGTGACCCGGGTTCGATCCCCGGCAACGGCGTTTATTTTGGTTTTTCTTTTTCCCCTTTAATCTGCGTTTTGTTTGTTCCTAAAATTAGCTTTCCAGTTTTAACCCTCACAAAACAAAGAATAATATTAATAAATTAATCACAATATCAATTAATCAAAATAATATTAAAATAATCTACATCCACTACCACTAACCTTCTCCGCCAATGCTAATATTATCATTGTCAATCGTTATTATTGTCGTCTGGGACAAACCATTTATGTCATCACAATCACCATCATTGCTAATTATTATTATAAACGGCTACCACACTGACCTCTTCCATCATTATAATTATATTCATTACCATCACCGGCTATCAATCACTATATTTTCTATAGTCAATTTTTACTATCAACAAACTCTATCGTCACAACTGGTCTAGTACTGTCACCAACTATCACTATACATTCTTTCATCATCACCACTGTCACTTCCATCATTGTGGTCAATCTCTACTAGTGATCACCTCCAATATTGTAAATAGCGTTAGTGCTAACTACCATAAACACATCATCAACCACCACACATTCTTTTGTCATCTTCGTCGATACTACCAACTACGTAACATCAACCAACTTCACCTTTAATATCACCATTGTCATTACCAATTGACATCATTATAACAATCATCACAACACAATCACCTCCATTGTCACAACTATCATTGTTACTACTACCAACTATTCCACCTCACTAGCAAGCATAATTGTTCCATTTAATGTTATCAAATAACGTTTTAATTTTTATTAGTTTTTAATATTTAATTAACTTTATTTGAATTATATATTTATTATATACATATAAAATAATTATGCATATCAAATATTAAAAAATAATTTCATCTATTAAAGCACGAATAGATTAGAAAAGTCTCTAGATAAAATCAAAAATATCGAACTTGATTTGACGAAAAGACTTATATTTGGATGTACAAAAAAGTCCACGTTGAATGTTGATAAGAAATTTGCATAGACAATGTAATAATTAGAAAATCTTTTGAAAAAAAATAATAAAAATTTCACTTACGAGCTCTCTCACATCGTATTAGAATTCAATTGTTATCACTTAAAACTATAATTTAAAAAGAGAAATTTTTAACAAATAACAATTCTTTGATGCCTATTTGCAAACATAGTGATAGTTTAATTAACTATTAAAAAGTAGCAATAATTTTGAAATTTACATTGTATTGATACATAATTTCACAGTGTATATGATATATCATTCACGTTATATTAGTGGTACGTCAAATTCACTACGTCAACAATAACTTTTGTGTTAGCCTTTTTAAAATGAAATTTTGAATTTCGAATTATGATTTTACTTTTGAAAAATATATAATTTCATTCATATGTTAATATTTTGCAAAATAGGTATTGACTTTTCTTAATTTTTTAAAAAAATGAAACATTCTCATTATGAAGATATCTTTAGTATCTTGTGAGATGATTATATTAAAAAAATAATTATTTACTACTATTACTAATTTATCGGGCTAATGAATATTTGAAAGATTATGATTGTTTAAAGGTTTGTAATAGTATATATTAGCAAACATTTATTTATAAAAAGAATATGAAAATACATAATTTATTAATATGGCGCTTTTAAGATATTTTTATACTTTATGTATGTATTATATTTTGTTTATTTGGTAAAATTATAGAAGAATTAGAGAAATTTTAATAATTTTTATAAATTATAAAATTTTTATGTTTATAAAATAAATATAACTTAAAAATTCAAACAAGTTTTCAACTTCAAATAAATATTATTCGATATTAATAATTTTATTCTAAATTATGATTTAAGACGTCTGACTCAGTCATTAAAACATGACTGGTGAATTAGAGTGAAAGTTTAATTTAACAGTATATAAATAACTAATTGAAGTTGACATAATAAGAAAGAAAAAGGTTAGCATGCTATGATTGCACAATCATAACTAAAACTCCATCATCTTCGCATCATTACCAATTTACGTGATATCTTTTGATTTGATATAGTATTTCTAATTAGAATAAAATGACATTTTTTTAGGAACAGACTAAAAAAAAAAGAATGTCAGGTAAATCTAAAAAGAATGACACATTTCTATACTTAGTAATAATTTAACTTTAAAATATTTGTTCTATCCTTAATTAAATGATTTATATCCACACAAATAATTATTCCCTCTGTTCACTTTTATTTGTCACCACTTCGCTTTTTAAGGTCAACTTGATTAAATTTTAAAACCAAATTGAGGTAACTAAATTTAATATTTAAAATCTAAAATTTAGACGGTTGAAAACTATACGAAAAATGTTATAAGTTGCAACCCTTCTCATATTAATATGATGAAAAAACATATCTTAAAATATTGGTTAAAGTTTGTGTAGTTTGTCCTCAATAAATGAAATAGTGACATGTAAAAGTGAACGGAGGGAATATCACTTATTTTAGATTATACATTTCAAAAATCTTTCTTTCTTTTAAAATTCAGTCAAGTCAAGCTAACTCATATAAAATGGGACGAAGATAATACTAAACATAGGAATATATCTTTTTTTGGGACAGACTAAAAAATGAATCATATAAACTGAAGTAGGGGGAATATTTTACTTATTAGTAGTAAGCACAATACATCAGCATCCATTTAAATTTATCAATAAATTTTATTTAAAAATACTCATATAATGGCATGTTCTAATTAAACACGTAATGAAATATTTTTTTTAACTCGTGTTCTCATGCTCTTATTACGTAGAAATAAATTAATCACATAAATACTTGAAAAATACACAAAAAAGAAATATTAAAATTTCAACCAGCTCATCTAATAAAACAGTTTATTACTTTATAGATGCTCAATAAAAATATTTATTTATTGATTGATTGTCAATCAAAATAACAAGTATCTAAACAAAATTACTAGCAAATAAGATACTTTCGATGTTTTCTAATAAAATAATTGGAACTCTCGTCACTCCTCTTTACAATTAAGTCTACATTCATTGTTTCAAATAAGATACCTTTCGATGATCTCTAATCTATGTGCATAATTAGAGACATTAATTATTTTCTCTGTCCGTTAATAGTTATCTGCTATTAATTTAATATAGAAAATAAAAAGTAGCAAACGACAAGAATAATTTTATCAAATCACCCTTATTAAATATAAGTCATCTAAATATTGAAAAATGAATACTATTTATTATTTAGTTACGATGGTAAAATAGACACAAAATGATAAATTATTCATTAATTTTACAAATCGAACAAGTATTATTAAACATTCCAACATAATACTCTATCTCTCCCATTTTAGATGGGCACCTTACTAAAAATATTTGTCTCATATTACCTTATCACTTACTAAATCAGAATAGAATTAATTTTTTTCTTTCATTTTGCCCCTATAATCAATATGGTTTTTGGAAGTTGAAGATTGTAATATTTTTTTTCCAGAGGCTAATTAATGAGAACATAGAGCAAAATAGTAAAGTAGATCAATCTATTCATGATTTTTTCTAATTATCGTGTAAAATAAAAAGTACTTATCCAAAAAGTGTTACCATCTAAAATGGGATGGAGAGAGTAATAGATTAGAAACTTGCAATAATTTACAAGAGTTTACTTAGGAAATTGTAAAATAAAATATACTCCCTCCGTTCCAATCAATATTATGCAATTTTTTAAAGATTTTTTTAATTGCTCAAAATAATTAAATTATTTAAAATATTTTTCATCTTTTGTCTTTTCATTTATTACTTCAATGATAAATTTCATTTATCCATGTTCACAAGGCCTTTGATATTCCTTGGGAGGTCCATAAAAGAGTTGAAGTTTGTGCTATCATCAAAACTCAATAATATGGCTTAAATTAGCCAGCTTGTCTGCATGTTATTAGTGTCTTTGAAGCAATGGTTCATATCAAAGCCATGTTCTCCAACAATGCTTTGAATGTTATTTACTTAAGATATAAATGTCAAAAATATATTTGTAATATTCTCCATTTCTTTTAATTTTATATATAAATTATTGAAAGTGCGAGTTTCATACCTAAGCGATAGTTTAGGTGTGAAACTCACACTTTCAATAGTTTAGATATAAAACTCAAAAAAAAGGATAACTTAGATGTGTTTTTTACACTTATCTCTTTACATAATTAACAATTTTTCATGGAATTGTCCACATGCTAATTATTATCTACCACCCACTTCCCTTTAATGGAGACCATTGAGTTTTAATTATATGAGATCAAGTAGGGGTATGCATTGATCGACTTGATTCGATTTATATATTATCGGTTCGGTTTATTGGTGTTTAATTTTTAAATATGCTAACTCAATAAAATAATTTTTATCGATTTTAATTCCTTAACGGTTCGATTCTCGGTTTACCCGATAAGAATGATAATGAGAATTTGCATTAATAAAAAGCGGATAGAGTACGAAAACTATGTTTACAAACTTGCAAAAGTTATAATTTAGTTAATTACAAACTAAAATACTAAAGTGGACAGCTAATTACTTAAGTACTATAAAGATTAAAACATGTAAAGTATTGTTATAGTGTCCTATTAATATTAAGTTACTAATATTTAATATTTACAAAGGGGTAAAATAGTAAATTATTATAATCTTATTGGGTTATCAGTTTACCCAATAACCCAATAGTAAAAATCGATATCGAATCGATAACCCAATAATTTTTTTTCAAAATCATTAAAAATCGATAACCTAATAACCCAATAACAATAAATCAATAACATTTTTATCGGTTCAATTTATTGGTCGATTTGGTTTTTGCACGCCCTATATATTATCTTAACTAATTATTGAATAATTCATGAACAATTACTAAATTATTATTGTCAAACTCAGCAATTAGCATCATGAAATGTAGCCATATCTGATTATCTTTCGGACTTAAACTAAAATTACTAAATTCATCAAACAAAAATTGAACTCACAAATTGAATAAGATGAAAAAGATGAGCTTGATTGAAATTGAACTGAACTAATAAAAAAGAACAATCTTTTCTTCTGTATTTATAAGGAAAAAAATATAACTCCACCATTTGGATAATTACCACTTTCACAATTAAGGGATTGTGACTCAAAACCAAAATTTTACCTCTATATTAAAAATAATAATCCCCTTATTGTCTTAATTAATCATCAAATGATTCATGAACAATTACTAAATTATCATTGTCGAACTCAGAAGTAGTTATCATCTTGAAATGTAGCAGGAATACGATAGTAAGATCTATTCGATACTTTTTTGAAACAACAACAACAATATACCTAGTGGAATCCCACAAGTGGAGTCTAGGGATAGTCAAGTGTATGTGTATGCAGATCTTACCACTATCTCATAGAGATAAAAAAGTTATTTTTCGAAGACCCTTGTCTAAAAAGTATCGAGCCTAAATCTAATACTCTTTCGTTGTTAAGCTAAAATTACTAAATCCATCTTTGATTAGTATTAGTATTATATCCTAAGCATTTTGAAATTCTTCAATGTTATTCAAAGTTTTCAACACTATCGTGCCAATAGCATAAAGGTTTAAAGAGTATAAGGGGCAAAGTAGGGTTTTAAAAAGTTTATCTTTTAATTATGGCTTAATTTTAGGGGGTGGTGAACCGCCTAATAGTACAAAAAATATGATCACATCAAATGGGTCAATTATAATAATGTTGGATGACCTAAAATTCTATTGGAATTGGGCAACTTTTATTGTAATTGACCCTTGTTTGATCAATACAATTGACCAAACAAAATCTTGGGGGGGTTCTTTATTTAAAAATTAAATAAATTAGTGGACATTCTAAGATTATTGTTTTTATTTTTAAAAAAGCAAAAGAAAGAGAGGAAAAAAAATAATCAAAAGTTTGATTAGTCTTCAAAATGAAAAATAGACAACAAAGTTGGAAGCCGACTCTTATCTTTAATTTTTTTCAACACAAATATTTTAACGTGTAAATATTAAATTACTCAGACCAAAAAGTTTATATTAAATTATTTAATCAACTGTTGAAATGATTATATAAGAGAATCTGTGCACAGTTTTAAAGCATGTGAAGTTATTTTAATTACTTTAATTAATTCTTATTAGGATTTATTTTTCTAAATTGATTTATTTCTTTGAATTTACGAACGGTCAACAAAATACATTTGACTAACAATAGGTTATGAGTAATATTAAAAATATAAATTGTTGTTAGTAGTAGCATGAAATTAAAAATATTAAATTGTGAATTTGATATGCTAAATGAACTCCAATCGAAAATCTAAATATAAACTGTAATTATTATGAGTAATTTAAAATTAATCTCCTTTTTTATTGAGGTTTGACCATATTAACTCAAGATTAATATGATATCCTTAATAAATGATATACTAATGACAATGGATCAAACAGGAATGACTGATTTATATATTTTTATATAAAATATTTTATTTATATGTTATTCAAATGATTCTAAGGGAAACTTTATAAATTACAGGATACTAAGTATTACCTTAACATGTTATTAGTCAATCAAGGCTAATTAACCAATAAATAAATAAATTGATCACAGAAAATATTATGTTTGTATTAATTATAGTAATATATTTTCACTTCTCGATAACAGTAATGACTTGTGAAATATGAGATATTATATATTACTCAAATAATTTTATGGCAATTTACCAAAATTATGGGATACTCAATATTACTTTAACGTATATTAACAGATAAAATTTATTATATAGGACATTTTATTTGATTAGATATGTTACCATATATTTTCACTGCTAGAATAAATAATGATTTATGAAATCAATACTTTATAAAGATCTTTATCATATCAAGTTTATCTTTTAGTGATTCAAAAAATAACGATAAGCTTTCTTTTTTTAAAAAAATTGAACTAAAATTAGATATTCTTATTTAATGTTTAATGTGTAACATAAGTGGGATATGAATTTTATTAGCCATATATGAAAATTAAGAATAGATAACATAACAATATAAAAAATTACTAATTACACCATATAAAAAATATGAAATGTAAATATTATTTAGGATTTATCATTAATTTTTTGTTGCAAAAATAATGATTTTACTATCGCTGTGTACTTTCGTTTATAACTTTTCTTTTTTTTTTAAAAAAAAAAAAAATTGGGCTTAGAAAATCATGTAAATGAATAATATTTCTCCTCTTTAACTTTACATTGAAGGTTTAAGCTTTGAATTAGAAAATGTTTCTAATAAGAGTGTCTTTTTCTTTTTTCATAAAAATAAATAAATAAAATGAATCTTACATGATGATCAATTGAATTAATATATCAAAAAAATTGAAATAACAAATATTGAACTTGCAAAAATATATTTTGTACTTCATATATTTTGCTGAATTGATACGCTCTGCTGCATAAAATTAACATTAAATATAAATTTTCTCTTTTTACTATTAACTTACGTAATTAATTTTATCTATTGAATTATCAATTAACGCTTGATCTAGTATGTAGCTAAACTATTTATTTATATATTACTAATCCACTCAATCAAAAAAATAAATAAAAATTTCATGTCATTATTTAGTAATTTAGTTTCCTTTTAAATTATTTACACATATCATGTAAAAGTTATTTATTTATATATTTATCTTACGATCAACTTAATTAGTTTTATCTACTGAATTATTTATGAGCATAAACGCTGAAATTAGCATCTACTTAACATATTTTGCTTATATATAATTTATCTACTTAGCGAAAGAAATTAGTTTATGTCATTATTTATTAACTTAGTTTTTTAAAAGTTATTTACATATATTACATAATATACTTATTTATTAATATATATTTATCCCTTCATCTTATGATTAACGTATTTAGCTTTATCTACTGAATTATCTATGAGCATATACGCTGAAATTAGCATCTATTTAACATATTTTGCTTATATATAATTTATCTACTCAGTGAAAGAAATTAGTTTATGTCATTATTTATTAATTTTTAGTTTTTTAAAAGTTATTTACATATATTACGTAATATACTTATTTATTAATATATATTTATCCCTTCATCTTATGATTAATGTATTTAACTTTATCTACTAAATTATCTATGTACGTAACGCTTGAACTAGCATCTATTAAAACATATTTTGTTTATGTATAATTTCTATACTCAATAAAAAAAAGATTCATGTCATTATTTAGTAATTTAATTTCTTTTAAATTATTTTACATATGTCACGTAAAAATATGTATTTATCTTTCTACTGAATTATTTAGCGTAAATGCTTGAACTAATATCTGCTTAAATATATTTTATCTAAAGAAATTTGCACAATTGACACCTTTATATATAACTTACCTACTCAATAAAAAAGAATAAAAATTATTTCATATCATTATTTAGCAATTTTGATTCTTTTGAATTATTTTACATATATCACATAAAAACTATATAATTATCTCCCTATTTTACTATTAACATAATCAATTTTACCTATAATGCTTAAATGTTTATATATAACACACCTACTATCTCAAAAAATAATTACTTCATGACATTATTCAATAAATCTAATTTCTCTTTAATTATTTTACATATATCACATAAAGAATATATATTTAACATATTTTATTTACTAAAATTATCTATGAACATAAATGGTCAAACTAGCATCAATTTTATTTTTTGCTTAACTTTTTTTTTTTTGAATTTTATTTTAAATGATTTTATTAAGAAGTAGAAGTGAAGAAGAAAACCTCTAACTAAGCTGTAAAGTGGGACCCACAACCCTCCCTATCCTCCCTTTCTTCCCACCTTTCTCTTTGTCTTTCTCTCTCTTTTTTCTATTTTTTTTTTCTTACTTTTAAATACAAAAATCCATATATACATACACATATATCCAGCTGTCTATGTATAAAAATTATGTATTTATTTTCCTTTTTTATAATTCAAGAAAATCTATTTAAGTAGATGAATTAAAAAAAAAAAGAAAAAAAAAGAGAAATATGAAGAAGAAGAGAGATAAAGGTGTTGAAAGATTATGCCCAAAACCTTACTTTGATTTTCAGAGAGAATCCAAAGGTCCTTCTTTGAAAACCCCCCTCCCCCATAGCCTTCTTCTTCTTCTCCCAAATTTTTTTCCCTTTTATTTTTTTTAGAAAAACAAAAACAAAACAAGTAACTGCCCCTTATACTAGTACAAACAGAAAAACAGAAACAACAAAAGAAAGATAAAAAGACTATATAGATAGATAGGAAAAACCAAGAAAACCAAAGTGGT
The DNA here is from genome assembly GCA_011800125.2 of Solanum clarkiae. Lineage (NCBI taxonomy): Eukaryota > Viridiplantae > Streptophyta > Magnoliopsida > Solanales > Solanaceae > Solanum > Solanum clarkiae. The sequence continues at coordinate 10,430 of JAABOM020031195.1, forward strand.
GGAGTTAATTTTTCCCCCTTATAAGTACAGAAGAAGAAAAAGATTGTTCTTTTATCAGTTCAGTTCAGTTCAATTTCAATCAGGGCTCCTCTTTTTTCATCTTATCCAATCTGTAAGTTTTTGTTTTATTTATTTTTAATTGTTTGAAGTGTGTTTTCTGTTTGGTGGCAATGCAAGATTGAAGTTTTGGTGTTTGATTGATTGGTGTTTGGTGAATTTGAGCTAAAGGGAGTTGTTTGATCTGAATTTTGGAGATCTGGGGGTTGTACAGTTTGAATCTTTAATGATTCTTGCATGTTTATTTGATTGAAAGTTTTGATTTTTAGGGTGTTTTTCTTATGATTTCTTGATTTTGGGGTTTTTGTCATTTGATTGTTTTGACAGGATCTGCTGGATTGAATGTTACTTGATCTGCAATAATCTTTTTTTCAAAAGAAGAACTTGAATCAATGAGTGGTTATAGATGTTTGTGGTTTTTTTTGGTTTATTTAAAAGAATCCCTACATTTGTGTTATCAGAATTGTTTTTAATCAAAATCCCTACATTTGTGTTATTAGAAATGTTTTTATCAAAATCCCTACATTTGTTACTGGAATCTGGTCTAATTAATGATCAGTACTGATGTTGAATGAGATACAGCTAGAGAAAATTTCTGTTTCTGTAGTTTTTGGTGATTGGGAATTTCTTTTTCTCTGTGTTCTTTATTTAACTTGGATTTATGAGTTCTGATGATTCTTTAACTTTGGGGGGTTTTTTTTTTGTTCCATACTGATTATGTTCTATGTTTGTCAGTTTTGTTAGAAAGAGCAGAGGGTTTAGGAACCAGATCAAAGCAAGTCCGCGGAACTGGTGTTTATCTTCGGGTTCAATCTGGAAGACATGTTGGAAGACCGGTCCTGTTTGGTTCAAAGGGATTGTCGGAGAGAAAGTAACTGGACGGCTTGCATGAGTTACCACATTGATAGGGTTGATGTCCAGAGTGGCAAAAGGCCATATGAAAATGACGAGGACGATGAAAATGTGCAACGCAAGGTGCAAAAGCAGTCCGATGGTTCTGGCCGAGTGGGAGTGGTTTTATCCATTGGCAGTTCTTCAGCATCTGCTAATGAGCAAGCTGACAATCAGGATCATGCTGGGGATAATTCGTCTTCAGCTTCCCCTGATGAGCAAGCTGGCAATCAGCGTCATGCTGGGGATAATTCTGATTTGAGCTCGCTTATTCATGGTATTGGCCGTGATAATTCTATCAGCTCTCTCATTAGATGCTCTAGGTCGGATTATGGCGCCATAGCATCTTTGAACAGTGAATTTCGTTCATTAGTTAGGAGCGGTGAACTTTATAGGTTGAGGCGGAAAACTGGTGTTATTGAGGATTGGGTGTATTTCTCATGCCAGCTGCTTGAATGGGAAGTGTTTGACCCTACTAGGCGCCGTTGGATGCATCTGCCGACCATGAATCCAAATGAATGCTTCGTGTTCTCCGACAAGGAATCTTTGGCGGTTGGCACGGAGCTTCTTGTTTTCGGAAAGGAGGTGCTGGCACATGTCATTTACAAGTATAGCTTACTGACTAATACATGGTCATCCGGAATGCAGATGAATGCTCCCAGATGTCTATTTGGTTCTGCCAGCCGTGGAGAGATTGCCATTCTGGCTGGCGGTTGTGATTCACGTGGTAAAATCCTCAGCTCGGCTGAACTTTACAATTCAGAGGAAGGCACGTGGAGGACTTTGCCTAGCATGAATCAACCACGTAAGATGTGTTCTGCCGTCTTCATGGATGGTAAGTTTTATGTTATAGGAGGCATCGGAGGCCCTGAATCAAAGCTGTTGACATGTGCGGAGGAGTATGATCTGGCAACAGGAACATGGACTGAAATCCCGAACATGTCCCCTGTGCGACCTAACCCAGCTAGGAATGACATCCCTGCTACTTCTGAAGCACCTCCGTTGGTGGCAGTTGTAAATAACCAATTGTATGCTGCCGATTATGCTGCCATGGAGGTCAGGAAGTACAACAAGGAAAATAAAGAATGGGTTACCATTGGAGGGTTGCCTGAACGAGCAGCGTCCATGAATGGGTGGGGTCTGGCTTTTCGGGCATGTGGTGATAGTTTGATTGTAGTTGGAGGGCCCAGGGTCATGGGTGAAGGGTATATTGAGGTGAATTCGTGGGTTCCAGGTGAAGGGCCCCCACAATGGAACTTGCTTGGAAGAAAGCGATCAGGTAGCTTCGTGTATAACTGCGCGGTTATGGGATGCTGAAGACGTGGAGTTTGGCAGCTCCATGTGTTGTACTGTAGTGGGTGTTGGGTGCCGATCAATACATAATTGTTTTCTAGGGCAACAGGTTTCTTGCTAATGGGTAATTTATCCCAACTTTTTCTTCTATCAAAATCTTTTCCATTTTAACCTCTTTTCAGAAATGGTAAGGACAAACTGGGCTCAAGATTCAGCAACATAGTCTTCTATGTAAAGTCTTTTGAGTACAATGTTCTTTTCCTTTTCAACTTCCATCCAATGTTCCTTTCAACCAAACGTTCTTCTCCCATTTTAAGTAACATGATATTCCAAAGGTGGCCATCAAATAGCTTAAGGTTAGGTGAAATAACGAGCTATATAGTTAATAGTTTATATTAGTGTCTGCTAAAGCTTCTCTAGGTAAGTCATAGAAGTTGGTCTTTTTGGGTTTTGCAGTCTTTATTTTCTCGACTTGGTCGAGGAGAGAAATAAAGTTCTGCAAGGTTGTCCGTTGGTGTCTTGTCTTGTGTATCCGTACCTTTAATTCTTGCAGTTGATGGTCTATCTATAAAGTTAGCTTACTTTCAAGACAGTTGGTAGCTTTGGAAATGATGAGTACTTTGTTCCAACTTCTGTTTACTTTCATGTTATTTCCACAATTCTTTCCTTTATTATGATCAATTATTCTGCTCATTCATCTGTTTTTATTTGTGAAAACCGAAAGAATGGTGTATGCATCAGTTGCATGGATGATGTTTAAACGTTATGTCATTTACATTTGCGGTGAGCAAGCAAATCAGAAGCTTGTGGATTGTAATCCTGGTTTTATGAGTTGTACAGTTGATGAAATCGATACATGGTATTCATGATGTTTCTCTGCTTCTTGTCCAGATTTATTCCTATGATATACACTTTTATGTTTCCGAGTTATGAATCCCTTGTCCCTTTCGTTTTTTCCTTTCTGTTGTTAACTGAATTTGCACAAGAATCCTCCCTTAGGGTTGCAGATTACCAGTTCTTGCACAATTGCTTCCTTTGCTAGTAATAGCCACTGTTGTTCTGATGCAATGTTGCTAGTAGTGTTTGTGTTGATGGCAAATGAGATCCCGCAGAGTCTAGGATGGGTGGTGTCTACGCGGACTTTATCTTTACATCGTAAAGGTAGAGAGGTTATTTCTGATGTATAACTCCTAGTCTATGTCAAATTAAGTTTTAGTACTATTGGAGATGTGTTTCTATCTTGAGACTTGTTTTAGGTCCTCTTTATGATGAATATGTGTTAATCTGGGAAATTGTGGCATACTAGGTTGGCTTTCAATTTTTGGTTTAGTTATCCACAATATGTTGTAAAGTACTAAATGCACATGGGAAATTTGGAAAGTAGAAAAAAAGATACTAATACTGTACTAGTCACATTCCGAAATGTCTGGTTAATAATGAAAGAGTACTTGCCATTCCACTATTATTTTTAGTTACTCTCCGTTATACTGTTCGTTAACTATGCCAAAATAGGGATATTACACCTCCGTTAACCTTATGATGGATGTTTTGGGCGTAAAAAGCTTGAACAATCAAGAATTATTTTATGAGAAACTCCAAAAGGTAAATTTGCAAGCGTTAGTATTTTTCATTGGGTGTTTGATACTCGCATTAAAATCTTGATTAATCTAAATTTCGTAATATGGTCTGATAAAGCATTATTCAACGGATAATAGATGCGTATATTATCGTCGTGCGATAGACTTTGTTTTTATAACGATAAATTCTAAAATCCAAAACTTCTTTTAATTTTGAATATTTAGTGAAAATTAGTTTTATAGCATGTCGAAATGTTATCATTTGTCCTTCACATGTTCTGGTTATAAAAAATAGTGATGGTGGAAAATGAAATGTATCGATTATTCAGCAAAAAATAAAAAAATAAATAAAAATAAACTAAAAAATAAAATAAAAAATAAAATAAATATGGGTATGTTTATATTTTGAAAATAACATTAAACAAATGTATATTTGGTTTGAAGGAGAATATTTTCCTGGAAAAAAATATTATATTTGCATTGAAATATGGTACTCTATGTATTATCACTACTCAATAACAATAACGACTTATGAAATATCATATTACTATATATGAAATAACTAGTTACGATAGCTCGTGCTAGCATAGGTTCAATTTAAGTTTTGATTTAATATTTTAAGCTATTAATTATTGAGATCTACAAAAAGCTAATTTATGTTGCACAGATAAAATTTTGAAAATATATTAAAAATTTATTTAGCAATATACATGAATTCTTGGTCTAATTATAACGGAAAAACCATTCAAAATTATCGATGTACTCTCAAACTGCTCAAGCAGGCATTCAAGCAACTGCCTGCTTGAGCAACTTATACGTGGCAAAAGAAGAGGCCGCCGAGGAGCAGGCATGACCATGAGTCAGCATCAATTTATATTTTAAACTGTTAATAATTGAAACTTATAAAAAGCTAATTTATGTTGCACACATAAAATTTTGAGAGCACATCAGAAATTTATTTAGCAATATACATGAACTTTTTGGTTTAATTATAACGGAAGAACCATTCAAAATTACTTATGTACTCTTAAGTTCCTCAAGCAGGCATGTTGTGCTAGCACGAGCCCAATATAAATTCACTGTTAGTCTCGATTTAAATATTTTAAGCTGTTAATTATTGAGACCTGTAGAAAACTAATTTACGTTGCACAGATAAAATTTTAAGAGCACATCGAAAATTTATTTAGTAATATACATGAACTTCTTGATCTAATTATAACGGAAAAATCATTCAAAATTATAGATGTGCTCTCAAGCTGCTTAAACAGACATATCGAGCGATTGCCTACTTGAGCAGCTTACACGTAACAAAAGAAGAGGAAGCCGAGGAGCAGGCATGACCATGAGTCAGCCCAAGCTCCTCACTGTTTCTTCTTAGATATAGGAATATATGCAACTTTGTAAATTATCGGCTATTCTATATTAATTAATGCACTACAACAAATAAAATTTATTACATAAGATAATCTATTTGATTAAATACGTCACTATATTATTCACTTCTCGAAAAAAAAAATAATGACTTATAAAATTGATACTTTAAAAAGGCTCTTATTGCATCAAATTTATTTTTTATAGGTAAAAAAATAGCGATAAATTTGTATATTTCTCTGTAATTGGAGTCGGACTAAAAATAAATATTTCTTAAGTATATTACATAAGAGGGATATAATTTTACAAAATTGAAACAAGATAACATTATCATATTTTTTGAAAAATTTAAATTGTTAATTGATAATGATTTAAAAGGCTTCTTTAATTTTCTTGTATCAACAAAGTAAATCATGTGATTTTCATTGAAAAATTATGAAATTTATTAAAGATATATGAAAATTAGAAGGAAAAATTAAGATTAACATGACAATGTGAAGGAAAAATACACAATTTAAGAAAATAAACATAAAATAAAAAAAAAGTAGAAAACTTTTAGGCTTTACCAAGTGACATAAACTTTATTTATTATTTTCTTAAAAAAAAGAATTGGCCTTCAAAAAACATAAATGAATTTTTTTGTTTTGGGGGGGGGGGGGGCAAATTTGCATATTTCACCACATAAAATTCTAATTTGATAATAAAAAATAATTTATTCAGTTGGACGCTATCAACCATTTTATATTTCAAAAAATGTAACCTTTTTATTTTCTTATTATACGTTATTTTTAATTTTATTCTTAGTGTGATTAATTTAATGCTTTGTTCTCTTTTTTTAGTTTATAGAAAAATCTTGAATTCACTATTTAAATTCGTTAATGACATTATTTAATATTAATTTAGATTCTTTTTAAGTTATTTACATATGTCATGCAAAGATTATATGTATATATCTCTTAATCTTATGGTGAACATAGTGAATTTTATCTGCTGAATACAAGTGTAAATTCTTGAACTAGCATGTAGTTGAACATATTTTCTTGATATATAACTTCTTCATTTAACTAAAAAATAGTTACTTCATGTCATTATTTTTTTTCATCTTACGTTCAATGTGATTAGTTTTATCTATTGTATAAACGCTCAAAGTAATGTCTAGTCAAACATATTTTGTGTATGTCTATACTATACACTAAAAGCGTGAAAACCTTTAAAAATATTGTTGAACTTTTTGCATTTCATTAAAATACTCTGTTTTAGACAAAATTATCATTTCACTATTTTTCTTGATTTATTATTTTATCTTTTATTTATTTAGTTTCAAGATTCACTTTTGAATTAGAATTTCTTTAACTTGATTTACGGCTATTCTATATAAATCATTGTCTAGGCTATGAAGGAAAAAGAGAAAATATTATTATTTTTCTAATATTTAAGACTTTCAAATTAACTAAAATTTTGATTATCAAATATTTTGTTAATAAAACTATGCCACACAACAAATTTAGAAAGAAAAAGAGTAATTAAAATTACGTTGAAATATTAAACTGCTCTTTTTATATTTAGGAGTTTTTTCTAAATTTAAATTTTAATCAATTAATTATTTAACTCCTAACGTTTCAACTCCAAGTTATTACTTTATATATTTATAAACTATAAACATATCTCCATATTATAAGTAATTGAATTGATTTTCTCATCTTTGCCGGTTCATAATTGATTAAACTATTGAATCAAATTAATAGCCTTTATTTAATTTT
>JAABOM020031216.1:0-17377 GCA_011800125.2 Solanum clarkiae
AGATCATATGTTGGATAGTTTTTCTCATGTGGTTGTAGCTGTCTAGATGCATAAGCAATTACCCTACCATGTTGTGTTAGTACACACACTAAGCCAACTCCTGAAGCATCACAATACACTACATACCCCTCGGTGCCTTCTGGGAGTACTAGCACAGGTGCAGAAGTTAGCTTATTTTTCAGCTCTTGGAAGCTCCTTTCACACGTATCATTCCATTGGAACTTGGTTGCCTTATATGTCAACTTTGTTAGCCCAAATGACATAACAAGAAATTCCATAGCGTGTTCTAAAAGCAGTCTTAGGTATATCTTTCTCCTTCACCTTCACTTGGTGATAACTTGATCTCAAATCAATTTTTGAAAAGCATTTGGCACCCTATAATTGATCAAATAAATCATCAATATCGGAGAGGGAGTATTTATTCTTAATTGTCACCCTATTCAATTGTCGATAGTAGATACACATTCTCAAAGTGTCATCCTTTTTACGTACAAATAACACTGGTGCACCCCAAGGGGACATACTATGTCTTATAAAACCCTTCTCCAATAAGTCTTTTAACTGCTCTTTTAATTCACGCAATTCTGCCAGGGCCATTCTATATGGAGGGTTGGAAATTGGTTGAGTGCCTGGAAGTAAGTCAATATCAAAATCTATTTCTCGTTCTGAAGGTAAGCCTGGAAGTTCTTCAGGGAACACATCAACGAATTCATTCACTACTGGAACAGATTGAAAAGTTGGTGATTCTGCCTCCATATCTCTTACTCTAACTAAATGACATATATACCCCTTAGATATCATCTTTCTTGCCTTAAAATAAGAGATAAACTTACCCTTTGGCGCCCCAACATTGCCTTCCCATTCAAGAACTGCCTCATTTGGAAAGTGGAAATACACTCTCTTAGTTCGGCAATCCATGGTGGCATAGCAAGAAGCTAACCAATCCATACCCATTATAACACCAAATTCCACCGTTTCGAGCTTAATTAGGTTAGCCAATGTGTCATGGTCACAAACTGTTACTACACAGTCATAATAAACCATTCTAGCGATAATAGATTCACTAGTTGGTATGGACACTTTAAATGGTTTGTTCAATAATTTGGGTGTTCTCTTAAGCTTTCCAGCATCTAGTGGAGTGATGTATGATAGTGTAGAACCAGGGTCAATTAATGCATATACATTATGTGAAAAGATGGATAATACACCTGTGACCATATCAGGTGAAGCTTCTAACTTTTGTCAACTTCCCAGAGCATAAGTGCGATTCTGGACTCCGCTAGAGCTATCTGCCCCTTTAACACCTCTACTATGACCCATAGGTTCTTGTTGACCCCTACCTAATGGAGGAACTGACGACGATAATACAACAGCTGATCCAGTAGGTTATGCTATATCACCCATACGTCTCCTCGGGAAATCTCTCATCATATGCCCTGGCACACCACACCAATAACAAGCGTCTGTCCCAACATGACATATACCTAAATGAATTCTTCCACATTGTTTACAAGGCAGCGTAGAGGTCATTTGTGACCTGCTGAATATCCTATTGTCCGTGTATCTTGTCCCTCACCTCATTGACCAAACTGATTACTTCTAGACCCTTGAAGTTGTGGTGGAGCACTGGTTGCAGAGTAGGAGGATGATGGCCTAGGTGGTCTATTAGAAAACTGAGGACTAAGGTCACCTTGGGGTAGTGTAAACTGCCCTGTAGACCTGGCCCTCTTGGACTGCGCCCTTTCTACCTCTTATGTCCTTCTCCTTTGCCTCTGATCCTCCAATTTCTTTGCAAAAGCTTGTATTCTCGCTATATCTATGTCTTTGTTCAAGGAAGCAATGGTACAGTCTCTAACCAGATCCATATCCAATCTATCCACATATCGATGAACTTTATCTGTCATAGTAGCAACTACACTAGGAGCATACCAGGCCAGGGAATTAAATTGAAGGCTATACTCCCTCACGCTCATATTCCCTTGGTGGAGATTCAATAACTGATCTGCACAGGCCCCTCAGGCCTCTAATGGCAAGTAATGATCAAGAAATGCCTCTTTGGACTCCTTTCAGGTAATTGGAGGTGTATCTATATCCTTAGATTGCTTCCAAGCTTCATACCACAATATAGCCACACCCTTCAACATATATGTCGCTAACTCGACAGCCTCTATACCACTCACATACATAACATCTAAAGTGCGTTGAAACTGATCAATAAAGTCTTGGGGATCTTCGTTAGGATCTGACCCAGTGAAGGATGGAGGGTCCAAATTAAGGAAGTCATGTATCCTTGTGTCAGCTGCTCTATTTGCACCACCTGCACCTATAACCAGACCTTCCTATCTTTGACCTTGGCCAGCAACTATACGGGTCAATAGTTGGACTGCATTTCTCAAATCCAGCATGGTAGCATCAATAGGTTGTTTTGGGGGAATTTCACTACTTTTGGGTTCATCAGGAGCTGGAGGAGTTGGAGATGTCTGTGACAGAGACTCCTCTTGAACCTTATTTCATTGTCTCACCTGACTGGTATACCAACCACCACTTCTATTCCCTTTCTTTACCTTTGTTTTGCCTGGTTTCTGGCATACTTGATGTACAAAACAATTTAGGAGTTAGACACAATGCACCTATTACACTTGGCTCTATGGCACGATCTAAAGAATGAAAAGCAAGTAACAACTCCTAAATGCCACGTAGCATCCTACTTATAAATGTGGTGCACAACATATTGATAAACAAGATTCTACATAGACACTGCTTTGTAGACTCCCTAGGATGACCCGCTCAGATACCACTTTTGTCACGCCCAAAGTCCCGTTAGGGCGGACTGGCACCCGTTGCCGATGAAGCTTGGGAGAACCAACCCGTATTTGTGCGCTTTCTATACATATTATAAAGGATTTCTACATTTGACATACCTTTAAGAAAATAAACAGTGATAACAAGCTAAAAGGAAATGCATACGGCTAGGCCATTGGGGCCACGGTGTTTAGAGTAGAGACATGACCACACTTTAATTTACATAGTCTACAAAGCTTCTAGATAAGGAAAAGTATCTGATAAGGGTCAGGACAGGCCCCGCCTCAGCTAACTATACAATACAAAAAAGATATAAGCTCTAGACACACAAAGCTCCGAAGCAACCTGGAGCTTGGTAACATCAGCTGGATATCCTGTACTCCTATTTGGGAGATCTACTAGCACATGTACCTGCAGCATGAAATACAGGTCCCCCGTAAGGGACGTTAGTACGAGATAATATACTGAATAAGTAAGGCAGGAAATACTGTATATAAAGTAACAACTCAAATGAAACTATGTACTGGTGTAGGATAAGAGACCACCCCTTAGTTATACTGTGGGATCATGTACTTTATATTCCTTTTGTTACTTTACCTTTACTATATAATCTATGCACAACATGTAATACAGATGACCAGCTGATCAGTGGTAAATCTATATCGTGATCGGCCCTGGCTAGGCTTTTCCTTTAACCCCTTGGCCTACCCCCCGTGATAGGATCGACCCTGGCTAGGTGATTCTTCCACCCCTCGGGTTACCACCCATCAATAAGCAATATACTTTACTTTATCTTTCAATTACCTTTGAGATGATTCTTTTAGTGGTCATAATATTGGAGCTGTAGGATTATAGATACAACATATGACACTAAATAATCACAAAAGAAAACACCATAATGAAAAGAGTAAGTTACACAAATAATGAAATGCATAGCAGGTAGAACAACACATGAACTTTATTTAGTAGAACGAACTTGTGTATCTTGGTATCCAAGTACGTATGCAGATTTGAAGGTGACTATGTATGGGAGCATATGAACGTGTGAAAGAGTTGAGACACGGTTAATAGTTATGTCAGAGTTGGTAAGTGCCTTTATGTGCCAAGGAGGGATCTGTGTTTCATGCCAAATAATACGAAATCAAGTAGCCTTACATACCTCGTTGTACGACCTCGCTATTACCTCAAGATAACCTTCTCTTCATCCAAATATTTATCTACAATATAGTAGGTGATAAAACTAGCATTAGCAGCCAATAGATACATCTTGGCAGCCCAATCACATAAAAAAACAACACACCGACAGCAAGAGGATAATTATAAACCCGAGCGTATTCTTTCAACCTTTCCGCACCTAATCATATTTTCTAGTACACATTCTCATATACATGTCATCTGCAACCTATTTTAGTGTCATAACAGTCTTACAATAGCCCACAAAGCACAACACATAATAATTCTATGCAACATACAAATAGGCGGCATAACGTTACATCACTTCGCTACATTTTGACGTCGATAATTCCCAACCTGTTCCAAATTTATCCAAACAGTCCCCACCATATATACACATATAACCAGCCCTAAAACAGTTCAAAAACAATCTTCAAAATAGGTAGAGGATGTGAGACCATAATGCTCAATCAATCAACCCACAAGTTCCTATTACGAGCACAATTACGATATCACGCAAAGAACTCACTTTCGCAGACTGTAAAAATGGTGCAGCAGCCTTTTTACATCATTAAAGAAAAAATAATCATTAAGAATAGTAGCATACCTTCATAATCAATCCAACTAAAAAGAGAAAATCTTCCAAATAAATAAGAAAACATGTATAACAATCTTAGAACACATGCTGTCCAAAATTTTCAGCATATACCTAACCAACGTAGTCTCTTGTTTTTCATGAATAAACCTTACTAAACACACAACTATAATCACTTACCTTTACCTTCAAGGTTAAGGGCCTCCTTAAGAACCCTAAAAGCTTCTTTTGGCTGCTTTACAAAGCCAAGAAAGAATAAGCAAGAAATTCTGTAAAAGCTGAAAATTTCCAAGTCTAAGAATGATTTAAAGGGGCTGCTTATAACCCCTTTTAAAGGATTACTTTGACTGACTTTATTTTCCATTTTAAGCCTTATTTTATCAATAAATTAAAGTACTATTTCTCCCCTTTCACTTGGGCCTTTAGGGGCTCCAAATTGATTGGCCTTTGCCGCCCATTTTTCCTAATTTTCTTAGTTAGTTTTGGGCCCAAATTATCAAAGAAATTGTGATGTCTTTGGGCTCTTTTAATATCCTTCTTAGGCTGTAAATATATTCCATTTATGATGGTAAAATATGGGATAAAGTTATACCCTTAACATGGACTTTATTCATAATCGGACTTGGACAAATTCGATGTCGGGCCTCGTCTCCGTTTAGCTAGCAAATTTAAGCTAGCAAGTAGGTGACTCACGTGCTAGCTTCCTAAGTCCTACAAGCACCTCAATTCTCTCACTTTGTTTAGGGTCGTGATCTCCTGAATTTGACGTAAAACTTATTTGCACTCGACCCTCTTTAGCGTTAGACATACATATCACCCTCTAATTTGAAATTCAAGCACTTTTAAAAATGGGCGCTAATTTGACCAACACATATCATGTTTCATTTTTGTAGTACTAGTATTGTAATTATGTGGTGTGTTACATGACAATTCCTTTTCTTATTAAGAGTAGTGTTAGTTTAGTGTCCCCCTAATTAGTTAGAAATCGCTTGGTACTCGCTTGTTTGATTGGCATTAGCAGCTCATATACTTAGCCGATTCAATCGTCGACATATTATTTCCTGTGGAATTCCCCCCAACCTCTAAAGTTGGGTTATTATGCTTATGATGAATACCCTTGCTTCCTTTGAGTAGTCGAGTTAAGCGACATTAAAAACATGGCATCATTGTCGAAGAACAATAGGAAATGTCATTGTTGTTTTTATTAAAAACATGGCATCATTGATTATTGAGTACTTATTTTATTTTCTTTGTTTTTCCTTTTGTTATATGGCTAATTGTGATGAAAACTTGCCTGATGAATGTAATCCTTTTTTTAATTACCTTTGGAGTGTTGCATTTTGTGGTGAGAAAAATGGTGCTGAGGATATGAATGGGACGAGAGTGTTGTGAATCACGATTGGCTCATGGACCTGAGTCTAAGGCTTGCCAAAGAAGTGGCCTAAAGACACCAATTTCTCAACATGAGGGATGGTCTCAAGAGTTTGTTGGTTGCTAGAGGTTATGAGTTGGACCATTTGGAATGGGAAGTTGATGTTTTGGAGGTCGACTTGAAAGTAAGAAATAGAATAAGTGAGAATCTTGACTCAATGGTGATCAACCATGAATTGGAGTCTCATTAAGAAGGAGTGGTAAAGAAAAAGCCATGGAAATCGTAGATGGAAACTTTACTTTATTTGAAATTGGGAATGTTACCTACTTGGAGGCCCCAAAATGTGATGATCAATTCGAAGATGGCCTGTTGACACTCCCATGTCTACCCAAAGAGCCAAAGATGAAAGTTGATGTCAAGTTAGGTAGACAACTCAAGTCCTCAAAGTGGAGAGACTGGTGGAAAATGTTGGTGGTCTCTTATCACCATCCCCAAGTGCTCAAATAGAAGATCATCTTGATATTGGGAAGAAGATTCACTGCCTCAAAGTGGAAGCACAAAAGGGTGGTGAATCAAATTTTGTTCATATTTCAATAAATTCTTCCATTTTGAATTCTTAGCCCAAATGGGCCTAGGACCTCCTAAAGTTGTAGAAACTTGGCCCAAGTCTAGCACGCAGCAAAGCTCTGCGAAGGCGATTTAGGTCCACAAACATGAAGTGCACAATCAGCAACGGAGCACAATCACACCTAACCATCTACGACGGCAGAGATCTGAATGGGTGTCACAAATGAAAAGACAAGTCACTTGTGACTTTGTCTAATATATTCAGAAAACGAACACGAAATTGAGCAAAAAAAGAGTGAGGTAAACAAGTTTTCAAAATTTGTACTATCACAACTTCAAAGCAAAGGTCAAGTTCTTTCTTCATCCTTTTTGATTCTCCACTCTAAGGTATGTTCATCCTACTCCTTCTCCATTCTTCTTCATCAATAGAAATTGTGCATCCATGAAAATGGCTTGACAGTGGTGAATGCCCATGTGCTAAATTCTTTCTATTATGATGTCACACTATTAAAGTCATGCTTCCTTTCCCCATTTTTTGTTTTCTTGATATAAATATGTTGTCTCTATGGTGTCTCACCTCTAGGCACTTTAGGATACAAACTCTTATGCATAAACATTGAAATTTGATATGAATTGAGGTGCTAAATGGTTGAGTGTTGCTTGGGTAGCGTCTGTATGTTGTTGGGGTTAGAGTTGGGCGTGTTATTTTGTCCAATTAACATTGTAAATGTATACCTACCATATGTTCGACAATATGCCCTTGTGAAATTGATGATGATAACTGTTATTCTCTGTGAACACTGATACTATACCATGAACGCGAGAGTTCTAGAAGCTCCTTGCTCTCTATAAAAGCGGATAATTTCCTACGAACGTGGAAGCTAGGATAACTTGAACTCCTCGATCTTGACCTGTGTGGCCACGAATGCAAATAATAATAGGTCACTGTGCAAAAATAGCATGCTTCACTGTTTAATCTTGATTTTTTCCAATTGACTCTCCTAATATAAATGCTTTATAATACATGATTAAAAATTTCTATAACATGTTTTTGTTGTGTTGGTTTTGATTGTAAGTCTAATTTGTTGAAATATGGATCTCGAGCAAGCACTTTATGAGAATGAAATCTAGCCAGAGGTGGAAGAATAAGCCTACTTTGATCAACATTGATTCTTCTCAGCCAAAAATGTGCCTAAAAATATGATGAGTATTTGGGTCAGCCCGTGATAAGAGAGAGAAGGGTTTGCTTGGACAAAGTGGATGAAAAGATGTTGGATTTCTTCAGCAAACTTCATACTCCAGGTTGGCTATGGTTTACTGATGAACCTATCAGGGGGAACAGCACAATAATAGTTTAGTTTTATGCCAAAGCCTTGAAAATAAATTTTGGAGAAGAAGTGGCTACTATGATCGAGGTGTGAGAGTCGACTTCAGCTTGGCTACTACTAATGTCATAAATGGATTATTAGGTGCTAACAACAGGGTGTATAAGGAGAGATGCCGAGAGTTGGGCACTCAGTGGTTAGTGAATAAGTTACATGATGGAGTTCCTCTAGAGTGGTTCACTTCACATAGAGCAATTGACTCACATGAGTTCACGATGGAAGCTAGATATTTGCTTTCCATCGTTTGTGCTCGAGTCATTCCCTTAACACATAACACGGAGGTGACTCTAGACCGTGCACTTGTTACAGCTACCATCTTGGATGGTATTTAGGTTAATGTGGGACAAATCATAATTGATCATATTGTAGAAGTGGCTTAAGGGAGGGCCAAGAGCTTGGTATACCCCTTTTTTATTTTCAAACTATGTTATAAGAAGGTGGTGTCTGTCCTACCTACAAATAAGGAGAAGAAGCCAGCCAAGGACATATATCCCCTAAAGAAGAGAGGTGGCCCGGGGGAATAAAAAAAGAGATGGATTGATGTTTTGGATCCCTCTTTAGGGCAATTCACAGAACCAAGATCAGAGGTTGGGGGTCTTCTTCAGGAGCTCAAGTCCTTCAGTTTCTTCAGGACCGCTTCAATTTTTTTCCTCATACTATGAGACACTTGTCCTACCAGATTCACGAGATGGATGAGTAGATCAGGTATCTAGTTGCAAGCCTTCCTACAAGACCACCAAGAGTACAACACATGATCAGCCGACACTAGCATCAATTGTAGTTGCTAAGAAAGCTATAGGTAACTGACTCAAGTATATGAGTCAGAGGTAGGGAAAGATAGAACGGTGGCAGAAGAAGTTTTGGGAGCATGAGAAGTAGAAGAGTAGACTTTTGAACAAGATGATGGGCCCATTGAGGCAGCTTTATGGGGTCTAGTTCTTTAGATCCTGATAATGCATTGATCGTCTCTTCGGGCTTGAGTACTGAGTGATCATTTCAGGGAGTCCCTCATATTCTCTTTTATTTTGTGATTGTACTGTGTGCACACAATACAATATTTAGTTGGGGGTTCTCCTATGACTTGATTTTGATTACTACTCTTGGATTTTATCTTGTATATTTTGGATTTGTTAGTATTTGTAGATTTTTGCCTTGTTTGTAGTGATGTGCCCTTGTCAAACTTGATTCATTTGGATTATGCCCTTGCCGCGCTTGCATATATTGTATTTGGGTTTAGCTATTTTAGTAGATTTGGTAGCTTCTTATTTTTTTCTTTTTGATGGTGTGCATAATCAATAGTTCTTGATGATTGAGTGAGTGATGACATTCTTAAGGGCAAATCATTGATTGGGTGTGTGAGTGTGTGAGTAGAATATGGTCTTTTTCTGAGTAGCCATTGACTCTTGTTGGAGGTATACATTGGGATTGTCACTTGTTTGGTACTAATATATTTCGTCAAGTGTTATGAATTGTGAAAAAGGCATACCCCTCCAATTTTTGAAAGTTAAATGGATTTTGGGATGATTTTGAGATAATACTTTGACTCTTTTTGTGACTATTACTTGCTAGATGGATATAATTTAAAAAATAGGTCCCTTGTGCTTGACTTGAGAGTGATATTGAACCTTTTGACTCGATTTGCATGTCATGTATGTTTGGGTTTTTGTTTTATTCCTTGTATGCATTTGTATTACCTAAAACTTGCCTCGTTAGTCTTGAGATGTTGGCCTTGATAGGCTTTGGTTGGAAAAATAATCTTAGTCATTCGTTGGTTTGAATTGAATCCACCTCGCCTAAATAGCCACCAAATGCATTGATTCTATACCTCGTGTCCCTTTTGAGCCTAATCCTTTCTATTAGTAACCTTAACTACAATTCTTGAACCTTTTTGAAAAGGTGTATCCCTCTTTTGAACCCTTGTCCCTCCTTGAGCTTTACATGTTTGTGACAATTGAGGCTTTAAGCCTAAGTTGGGAGTGATGTAGGAAGAAAAAGAAAGTTCTCTACCACTTGGCTTGTCAAAAAAAAAGGAAAAGAAAAATAAGTGGAGGAAAGAAAAGAAAAGAAAAAGAGTGCTTTCAAAATGAAAAGAAAATGAAGAAAAGTTCTTGAATGAAAAGAATCCTCCAAAATGTTATAAAATGTTGCAAGTGGGGCCCTTAAGTGACAAAGAAGGGTTAAATGCAAATTGGTAGAAATGTGAAAAGAAAAGTGAAAAAAGTTGAAAAAGATGAATGTTGTATGTGGAGCATAAGGAAGTTTTTGAGATTTCCAACCAAATGAAGTTAAGCCAATGTTGATTGAAAATAGAGGCAAGCCTATAGTGTGGCATTTGTGTACATGACATGTTCTTTTGTTGAGTGTGAGTGTTTGAGTCTTTGTCCCTTGTTCATTGAATATACTTGTGTGTTTTGGGGACTTTTTTTCTTTTTGTGAGGACATGCAAATTGACATGGATTAGTGATATTGATGCTTTTCTAAGTTTGAGTCAAGTGGAACTTATTAGTTAACTTGGAGTTTGAGTCACTTCTTGAGAATTTGTGATGTCACTTAGTCATCCTTGGAAGTTAGCTTTGAATTGAAAAATATGCTTTTGAAATATGAGTGAGTTAATTAATAAGCATTCACTCACTTGTGCTAATTATTGGTACCAACCATCATCATAATCATGATTTAGTTATGTAAAGTAAGTTGTGATTGTGTACTTAAATTACTAGCCTCTTGAGTTTGATTTTGTTTTGCTTGAGGACAAGCAAAGTCTTAAGTTAGGGGTGTTGATAAGTGTATAACTTACTAATTTCTTACTCTTTTCTTATGATTTTGTGTTGTTAATCTTATACTTTGAGGCTAATTATGTTTTGAATGTTATATGTTTCAGGTACAAATGGATTAGATTTGGCTTTGCTGGAAAGAATTGAAGTTGAAGCTGAATTGGAGCAAAACGGAGCTAAAAATGCAAAGAAGTGTACCTGACAACAAACACACTCCACAAATACAGCCCTCAGGCATGCGAAGCAGAGTAGTGGACCTAAAAATGTGGGAACATACTCATTACTGGCGCATAGGCGGAGCAGCATGAGACAAAAATCCGCGATTCCAGAATGTTGGGGCGTGACCATGGTAATATTAACTTAAGTTGATCTCCATGAACACAGTTAAGGATCTACGAATACAGAGTATTTTGGTGACCAGCGTCAAGGCAATTCAAGAATTTTGCCATTTTAGCCACAAGAATCACATATACACGCACTCCCAGTGCTTGTTGAAGAAGAGATGACTGATTATCCATCAATTCATTCAATATAGAACTATCCTTCATATACTTTTGAAGGGAGAAAACATACCTTAGTGTAGATTATAGCTTAGGGTGAGGATTAAAAGTAAGTTTTCTACAAATTCTTGAGTGGACTGAAGAGTGTGAGCTTCACTTGTATTTATCTTTTACTCACTATTTCTTTCCTTGTTCTTGAATGCATTATTTGTAGATTTAACTGAGTTTTGATATTAATTTATTTATGGGTCTTGATTATATCTCTTTCTTTCATACTTAGTTAATGATTTACTTGCAAAATCAAGTGGGTTCCTCCCAAATTACTTTGATTGATTAAATTGATTTATGAATTCATGCCTACTTTCATGTTTAACTTATGATTTGAGGTTGCAAACTTGAATCTAGCTTAGATCTTTAATTATTGCTTTAAATAAAGTATTTGAAGTGGAGGATTTGCATGATAGTCATGGTTTCATGTGTTGAGTTCTTTAAATAGGACTCAATGGCTAAGGTTTTGGGAGTTTTGCTTTGAGGTACTCAAGCAAAGCGTGTTTTTGAGTGGCTCGCATGAGAGGCCGTAATAGGCTCTTGCAAAATACCACATTGTCGTAACTGAGGTTGGTTACAAGTAACCTACCCTACCCATATAGTAAATTTGATGCTAAGTGTGACAAATTCATTGAGCTTTGATTGATTGTTGTATCCCTATCCTTGCTCCCTTGCTCAATCAATCCTCTCCCCATTTTTCTTTTCTTATTAAGTGTAGTGTTAGTTTAGTCTCCCCCCAATTAGTTTGTTTGGTGCTCGTTTGTCCAATTGAGATTAGTAGCTTATAGTCTTTAGTCGATTTAATCGTCTTCACATTGTTACCTGTGGGATTTGACCTCGACCTCTAAAGTTGAACTATTATGTTGATAATGATCGTCCCTGCTTCCTTTGAGTAGCCGGGTTGAGCGACATCACTCAACTTAGGTAAAATACCTGAGTTGAAGGTGAATATTATAAAGAGGAGTGAAAATAATAAGGTATGAAAAAAAAGAGCAGTACAACAAAAGAAGTGAAACAACAAAGGTGTGATGTGAGCGTAAAAAGAAAAGAAAGGCAGACTGAAGAAATCAATGCTAAAAATATATTGTCGCACCCGGAGTCAGAAAAAAGTAAAAATACGAGTCATGGTTAGAAAGGTTAGATAGGTGAATTCAAAATAGTGTAATGTCAAGGAGGCGATATAGTTACTATTCCCAAAAATGTACCACTCCTATCCCCGAGTCTATGGTACAAGCTAATAAAATCCTAGAGTGATCCTAATCTAACTATTCAACAGTCAAGTTATTGAAAACAAGGCATGCCTATGATATTGTGGTATGCAACATTCAAATTTCTTTTGTGAGAGTAAGTGTTTACTTAGTCCCTATTTTTGAAAAGTTTCAAATTGTGTATGTGGATGAGACTTTTTTGTTTGTGAGGGCACATGAGTCATATGGTTGATTCTAGATTATCTTGGTGATTGGTTGATTATGTTAGGTAGCCTTATCTGTTGAAATGGTTTTATTATTCATTGACCCACATGTGTTTACTTGATAAATATTCAAGTTGCACTAGTTTTGAATTATTGAAGAGGATGTTGTTCAGTGAGTATGAACTAATCAAATGTTGTGTTATTGATGTAAGCCTAAGTTCTTTTGTTTCTTGTGATATAGTGAGTCTATCTTGAATATAATCAACGATTTTAAGTTAAAGGTGTTGATCTGTCAATGAAATACGACACTTTTGATGCTTAAAACTTAAGATTTTTATACGATCCCTGGCACATATAGGTGTATTTGATGTTTTTTATGTATTTTGCAAGAAAATATAAGATTCAACACCAATGATGAGAATTATTGAAGTGCGGGACTGATTTCCAATTTTTACGAGCCTATCTGAGTTGTTGTTTGATTCATGAGTCATAGATGAGATTCAAAAGGTCTAGTATAAAATTTGATTTCTATGAGTCATCACTACGAACCGCTAATCCAAATACATGTCGTGGAAGCTAGATCATAGATGAGATCCCACAACTATGACTTTTGGTTTGATTTCTACGAGATAATTTCCAAAAGTTGTAGAAGAAAGTATGAGTAGTAGATTGGAATACGTGATCATAAATTGATTCTGATCATTTCTATGAAGGAGAACCATAGAAGGTTTCATGGACCGTAGACTTGGTGCATGAAAAATGACTTGAGCCTGAACAATTGAGAACTACGAATGAAAACCTGAGTCGTGGAATCATCGGCGATCCATAGATAGGCTCATGGATGGTGTTGAGTCCAATTTTTTTTAGCTTATTTCATATTGTATTTTTTATGTCTATAAATAGATTTTTAAGATTTTTACTTATTCTTTATGCTTCGTTTTTGTTGAATACAGATGTGTACTTTGAGATTCTGGGATTTGTACCTAAGTTTATGGCGATGAATGCATCATGTTCTTGATAATTTGGTTTTTAATTATCAATTAATGATTCCAAATTTTATTGATTCAACTTGTAAGCATTTGGTTATGCTTAATTCATCAATTATCATTCATTGTCTTACAAGCATGAGCCGCTAAATCCATAATTAGGATTTACATGATGATTTAACACATTAAACCTAATACCTAGTAATTCTTAGATAGTGTACATGCATTATTATTTTATCTCTTTACTTTGATTGTTTTTTAGTTGTAGATAATGTTAGAACTTGACTTATTCTTACTTACCTAATCAAGGAGGTAATGAATGGGAAACAGGATAAAACAATAAGGATTTGATTTTTTTACACTCATCTAATTGGCTTGATCGGACCAAGGATAGCTAAATCTGGTAGTAAGTTAGTAAAAATGCACTCGTAGACAGACCAAGTTGTGCGATGAAAATCATATTTTTGTCAAACCAATGATTTAGATGAATATAACTTACTAGTTGCACATGATCAACACTAGAATAGGTTATTATTATAAGATTATATTGTGTTATGAATTCATGAGGAACAGAATACCCTAGTTTCATTTATCATTGATTTTTAAACACTTGCAATAAAATTATAAAATTAGTCTTTGTTTTAGTATTCAGTTATTTTCTTTACATAAAATCTCCTTTTGGAAGTAAGCCAATTAACCGTTCGAATTCACATAAATTAAGCTAAATCTAAATCATATTTCTCATGGGTTTGATCCTAACCTTGATTAAGTTTTATATTTAACAAACTATCCCTTTACACTTCTTAAGAAAGGTGTAATTTGGACGTATCAGCTAGATTATTATATATTTCAATTCATATGTCACACAAATATTGGGGCCCTCGATTGGACGGAGGCCGAGCTCATATAGCCAATGAGTTGTATTATGATAGTTCCTGAAAGGTCTATCTCTAAATACTTTGAGTCTACACTAACGATTTTTCTTTTCCTTTATGGTTATATTATATGTATATATGTATACAACTGTTTATCTCTTCTACTCAGATTTCATACCAGTACTTGCCATACTAATTGTCCTCGGACGCTACATCATTTTATGATATAGGATTGACGATGCAGGTTCGTGATAGTAGTAGATCTTTCAGAGATAGTAGCCAACATTGTGGTGAGGTTTTCATCTTGCGAAAAGTAGACTTTTTCTTTTATTAGTTTTTTTGTGGTTTCATAGTATGCCAAGGGCCATGCACCAATGTGAATGTTGCTATTCTATTAGTAGAGATTTTGTTGTTATGATTTCATTGTATGTCCGTCCTTGTTGTGTGGGGTGGAATATTGATCAATCAAAAGCTCACATGTCCAGAAGATGCAGGTTGCAAAGATGAGGATGTTGAGATGGATATGTGGACATACCATGAGTGATAAGATTAGGAATGAGACCATTCGGGAGAAGTTAGAGGTGACCCCCAAGGCTAGCAAGATGAGGGAAGTGAGACTGCAATGGTTTGGACAAATGCAGAGGAGAAGCATTGATGCTCCTGTTAGGAGGTGCGAGAGGTTGGATTTAGGAGTTACACGGAAAGGTAGAGGTAGACCGAAGAAGCATTGGGGGGAGGTGATCAAGCAAGATATGGTGAAAGTTGATCTCACAGAGGACATGACCTTAGATGGGAAGGAGTAGAGGTCGCGAATTAGAGTAATAGGTTAATAGATTAGTAGGGTTAGGTTGATGTCTGGCTTTGGGATATAGTAGGGTAGTAGGTTTAGTCATGCATATATATCTTGTATTGCCATTATTCACCTTATATATGTTAATTTTATTATATTTGCATATCATTATGCGTTCTTAGTTACTAATCGCTCTTTCTATTTACTTCTCTTTTCTTGCCTGTCTTTCATATTTAGTTTATTCTGCTTATGAGTTTTTGAGACGAGACTTCCGAGGAAACAGCTTCTCTACCTGTATGAGGTGGTGATAAAGTCTGGGTACATTCTATCCTCTCATACCCTATTTGTGGGATTTCACTGGGTTTGTTGCTGTATGAATTGTTGGATTTAGATTTCTTATTAAGAGTTCAATTGATTTTCCTCTTTTGAAATTCTTGAATATTAATTAAAATAGGTCATATTTTAATTAGTATTTGTGTTGAATTATCTGGGAAAAGCAGGTTATTTGGTGCTCTCAGGCCTATTGAGGCTACAAGTACCATTTCCAGTCTAGGATAGGGTCTGGGGACGTGATAGAAATACTTCAATTTCATATATGCAGATAACAAAACGAGAAAAAGAATGATATTTTTTCCCTGCATACGGAAGGCAGCGAATGGCGTATGGAAAGTATTGAAGGAAAAAAAGTTAGTCATCCGACAGGCCGTATGAGCCATCTGATACTGAGCCACATAAATTATGAGTTCTTTTTTTTACTATTGTGTCCATGAAAAAATAATTTTCTTTTGTAAAAATTTGGGGGCAAGTATGAAAAGGAAATTCATGTGAGAGCAATTGTGAATTTTTCATTAGGATCAAATAGGATCTATTCATATATATAATAATATTGAAAGCAACTTCGAAGATATATTGATATAATCCTAACGTGGTAGCCCGAATTAACACTATCTATAGTGTAATAATTTGATATTGCATTCTCTTTTCAATTAACACTACAATAGATTTGATTTCACGAAATGTAATGTAAACATATATTGATTATTTTAAATGTAAAAATTCATTAGGATATATTCATCATAAACTATTTGTTTGAGTGGTACACATGGTAAGTATCCCTAAACTCTCAAGTTGATTAATTAATCTATTCAACACGGGGAATTTTCATAAACAACAAAAATCTTTAGCTATAATTTGATTAATTAGAATGCATAGTTGCACTTTGATTTGCTATACGTTTGTATTTTTTTCGGATTTTGTAGGAAAAAATACAAATACAAACCGATTTATGCTAAAATGAATACATATTAGAAAGAGAAATGCGAGCGAGATCGAGAGAAGGAAGAGAAAGGTGAGCGTGATCCAGAAAGGGAGAAGAGAGATGAGCGAGATTGAGAGATGGAGAAGAGATATAAATACATGTTGTATTTGTTGTATCACGAATACAATTGATACAAAAACACGAATACAACTAGTATGAATGCATATTGTATTTTTGTATCACAAATACAATTGGTAGAAAATATAAATACAATTGATACAAAATGCAAATATATTTTTTCGAATGCAATTAATATAAAATGCAAATCACACACATTTGAATGTGCTTTTCTTTTCATTCGTAAGGGTGAGAAGGAGGGGAAGAGAGAGAGGAGAGAAAAATTTACTATAAAATCATAAATATAGCGACATATTATAATATTTTAAACCATATCATTTTTTATCGTGTATATATATTACCTGTTTCCCTTCCTTTTTATAAAAATAAATTGGATAACTTACAGAAATCTCACATTGAGGGAAAGAAATTTCAATTTATCTCAACCTCTTCCATATTTACAAAAATCCCATAAAAGACAATAATGCGGATACACTTCATTTTTACGGATATACTTCATTTTTACGTATACACTTAAAAAGATAATTTTATGGATACACTTCATTTTTACGGATACACTTCGCCATACATGATTCATAAGTCATGATTCATTGTAATCAATATCTACTGCGGTGAATCAGCCATGTGTTAACTATTTTATTGCAATGAATCATATTGTATGATCCATTGTCTCAATGAATCAACCCATTAATATGATTCATTGGTG